>RJWM01007816.1:0-76080 GCA_004363535.1 Dasyprocta punctata | reverse complement strand
TTTCCCAGTGTAACCTGTCAGGACTCCATTGAGAAAGACTCCACTTCCAAGGTTACTCGTATGGATGCTGGCGGGATTCATTTCTTCATCGGTTTGGACTGAAGGCATTAGTTCTTGATTGGTTGCTGTCCAGAAGTTTCCCTTGTTGTTTTACCTCTGAGTTTCTTCATAGTGCAGTTGGAAATCCTCAATCTTATCTCAGAACGAGAAGGAGGGATAGAGTTGGTGTGGGGTGAGATTATAAGAGAGACTATGAAAGACAGAATGAGAGGAAAATCACATTTTTATTTCATCTTCAAAACGGCACCTTATCAATTTTTGGGTCATACTTTCTTTGCTATCTCTAGGTCCAACCCACATTCAAGAGGAAGGGATAACATGAAGACATAACAGAATGGGCCACGAAGGTGCACTCTTGGGAGCCATTTCTGAAGCTGCCTGTCATAAACGGTGGTTTGAAGTATCTACCAGTATCCTCAAATACTTGCCTTTCCTTTTGGTGCTGCAAATTGCTTTTAAAACATGTAGACATTAGTGATGATGGTTGATAATGTCCTTAGATAATGACCTTGGAACACCATTATGCAAAACCGAAAAGCAATACAAACACTTTGTTTCAGGAATATTATTTAAATAGACATTTTAAAAATAGAATTTTAACTTGTCAAAATGTATGTAGCAAAATTTATCATTTAGCCATTTTAAGTGTACAATGCAGCATACTTAACTCATACATTAAAATTTAAAAGTGAATTCTTATTTGCTATGGGTACTCTTTCTCTTCTTCTTCTTCTTTTTTTTTTTTTTTAACAGGGTCTTTTTATGTAGTTCAGGCTCACCTTGAATTCACTGTGTAGCCCAGGCTGGCCTCCAACTCACAGCAATCCTCCTGACTCAGCCTCCTGAGTGCTAGGTTTACAGGTGTACTCCACTAGGTCCAGCTTATCTCTTCCATTTAAACTTCTGCAATAAATTGTCCAGTGTTTGCAAGTCCTATCCCTTGAGAGGGGATAGAGAGGTTTTTAGATTCCAGGCTATTTGTGCCCTATATCTTCAGCAATCTGTTTGGTTTTTGTTCTAAGTTACAACATTAACCTGTCTTATTTTTCCTGTTGTTTGGCTGGGAATTTAAACATTTTATATATTTCTGTATCTTTTACGGAAGAAAAAAATCTAGCCTCTACATTATATACCACCTCTGGCAAGACCAAAACTTTTCAGGTATATCTAACGTATAATTAAGTTTACCTAGAAATTGGAGTAGCAGTGATTCTCTGTAGTGCTGCTATCTTCAAACATAGGTGTTAATAAGAATCACTAAGGAACATTTCAAAAAAGCAATGAGTTCCAAGTCCCAGCCTCTAGAGAGTTATAAATTGACTGGAGCAGAGCCCCAGGCATGGGTATTTTTAAAAACTCTACCCAGGTGATTCTAATGTGCATCCAAGGTTAAGAACCATTATTTGAGCCATTCTAAATGGACTGATAAATCTGAGCAGTGTGGAAAAATAATGAATTTCAATACGTGAGGCATGGTATTTTTAAATATTTGAAATAATAAATTTCCTGAAGATATTTTTTAATCCTATCTCCTAAAATGAAACCAAGCAAGACCACATTTTTACAGTGGTAGACACATAGTCTACCAGAGGCCACATCTGAACAGTAGTCACAGATTATTTGAAACCATTAGGGTGATTTGGTTTTGTGAGCTGAGGAGAGAAAGTATCTTTTTTAAGATATTAAATCAACCCCTTTAGGCTCTTTTATTTTCATGGTTGAGTAGGCTATCAATTGATGTTCCTTTGAGTGGACCGCACAGAGTACTAGAAATAAAGAGAGTAGTCAACACAACAAAGTAATATGTTCCCTTTATATGATCTGGTTTTTCATATCCAGTTCAATTAAAGTGACTATTATATTGACAGGTACATGATGATTATATCGCTGACAGATACATTCAAAAATGGTCTTGAAGAGATGAGCAATTTACTCAAATTCCTACCAGCTAATTTTCATGAATAGCAAATATTTCTTACAGTTTTGATTTACAAAAATATACTTTTAATATAATATTTAAGTTGTCAAATACTGAATTACATATACATTTATCACTGAGTAGAACTTTGAAATCTTTCAACCAAATTATGAAGAATGTAAGTTATTGAAAAGATGATATGTAGAAATGTAGACATTTTAAGAACAAAAATAAAGCAATGTAAGTGGATACCAAAATTTCCTTAAAACTCTGAACAAGAGAATAATCTGGAGAAAAATAAAAATGTATGAAAAGTAAAATTTTGATTCAGTATTTAACAAGTCACCTTAGTAAACATTAAAGAAGGGCTCAGAATACAAAGCTATATTTAGAGCAGGTCTAAATTATTATCTTGCAGTATAAAAAATGTCCAAATACCTATATAGTCATTATTATTGTTTTTATATTGCTATTGTTATTATTACTATTTTCATGCAACACTGAATATTGAATCCAGCACCTTCACACTGAGCTGTATTCCAAGCTCGTTCTATTTTCATTTTATTTATTTTGGGATCAAGTTACCCTACGATGCCAAGGCTCTTTTACAAATGTACTGGGATCACAAAGACATAAGGATACATAATGTTAGAGTTATGTGTTTGCACAGTCCTCTATACTTTCATACAATTTGAGTGTTCTTAGGTTTATTTCAATACTAGTCAAATTTAAATACTTCTTTCTCACTGTAAACTCCATATGCTGTAAACTCCGACCATACCTAAAGGAGATTCTGTAACATAGTGGTTTTGCAATAATTATTTTGTGAAGGAATGAATGAACATATGAATGATTGTCACCTTTGTGCACAAGTTAACTAATGTTTTATGGGTCTCTTTAGGTGATTGTCTATACTTATTTATAAAGTACAAAATAAAATAAAATTAAAATATAAAATATCTGCATTGTAAAAGCCATTCTTGGCTTAGGGGCTGTACAGAAAAAAAAAAAAACTAACTAACTAACAAACAAAAACAAGCCATGGGTCGGTTTTAATGCATATTATATTGTTTGCTTATCACGCTCTCATGTAGTAAATGGATGCTAATCTTCTCTCTGAGATCCTTCCCAGTTTTGTTGCAATTTCCTTTAGTGACACATTGGGACTGGCTTTTATCAGTTCAATAGATCCAATTTGCAAATATTAGATATCAGGCCTTTGTATGGATGTATACTCATTGTGTGTGTGTATGTGTGTGTGTGTGTGTGTGTGTGTGCATGCATGTGTGTGTGTGTGTCTTGTGAGCCTCTTTGGTAGCATTTTGCCACTGAAAAAATTAGAGACTACAGAGTTAGTAGATAAAATTCAGATAGCCAGGTTACAAGTAAACTTCCACTAATAGCCAAAATTCTTTTTATGTATAGGCATGCCCCCTTCAATATTTGGAGTATGCAAATACTGAAAGTTCTTATTGTTTACCCAATTCAAATTTAATTTGGAACATTGTATTTTTATTGCTAGCTATGATAATTCTGCATTAATGAGGAATCTAGGAAAGATCAGCAAAATGATCATTTAAAATAGAAATTGTTTCTATAGTTTTTGTAATAGTTTCTGTTTGGTTTCTTTATTCTTAAACAAGTTAAATTTTCCTTCAGAATTTAACTGTTTTAATGATAAATATTATCAATGTGTGGCCATATTATTTATATTACTCATATTCTCTGAATATTGCAATTATTATTATAATAATGGAGGGCCTATTACCCAAGTAGTAGCAGGTCATGGGTTTGTCTACATTTTCATGTGTCTATCTATCTATCATCTATTGATATGCAGATCCATTCATTTTACAGATGAGCAAAATAAAAATCAAAGTTAGAAATACAAGTTTTAGGAAGAATATTTTCACATGTCTTATAATGAGGAAGTGATGCACAGTAATTGCTATTCTTCTCTATTTAGGTTAACAAATGCTAAGTCCCTGTCTGGCCTGGGGATATAGCTCAGTGGCAGAGCACTGGCAAACACAAAGCCTTGAATTTGATTCCTGGTACCCAAAACCCCCAAAACAAACAAACAAACAAACAAAAACAGACCCTTTCCAATTGTCAGTAATGAAACAGAGCGTCATACCATCGTTTATTTCTGGAAATCATTTCTTCTTTATGAGTATTCTGAGATCATTGTCTCTGATGATGCTTACTAATTTATGTAGTGTTTTTGAGGAAAAATAGTAATAACTTATTTTTGTATGGTCTATGCCCAAGAGCATTTAACACTGTCTTATGTGCACTTCAAAGTGTATTGTGTTAATAATTTATTTGCGTTGGTTAATTAAAAATTAACAATGCAATTGTTTAGTGTATGTTTTCAATGAATGCCATGATTGTGAATCCTAAAATAAAAATCTTCTCTTTGAGACTAAAATTAACAATAAGTTAGTGGCAAAGCCAAAAATGTGCCTTTCATGTACCGATGAACAGTTGCATAGGAACAGCAAATTTAGAGAAATGACAAGGCTAACTTGGCTTATTCTCCTAATTTTTTTTCTGTGAAAGACAATGAACATGACAGACATTAAACAGTAAAAGATAGAGTGTGGGATAGCAAATGGTGAAAAAATGTTGCTGTGGACTAACAGTATTTTATACATGAAAATTTTAAAATAGCAATCTTATGAGGTTATATGTGAGCCTGATTGAAGAATACAAGAGAAATCCATTCAAGTTTTTATACAGCCAGCATTTCATGCAAAATAGTCTCAAACCCTTAGTGTTAAACCCTGACCACAATGAGTACCTGAACTATGAAAATGAGAGCCATTTATAACTAAGAAATAAGTGTTGAATTCTGCCTATGTTTCAGAATTTACTGATAGTTTGAATGCGGAGTTATTAGAGAAATTGACAGTTATTTCCAGCTATAGATAAGAGACCAAGCGAGATTGGGACAACATCACTGCCACCTGTTTTATTATTTCTCAAAACTGCTTGTTGCTACATTATGAACGAGTAATACTGCCATCAATATTGTTGCCTGAAACCCCAATTTTATGAATGTTAGCTGCAATCTGCTTTAAGAATTTAACATAAAGCCTCCAAGAAACAATAGAAAAAAATTGTATCATTATGAATATCCAAATTGCCATAGCTCACACTCAATGTTTATTTTATTTTAATATCACTGCCAATGGGTTTTGCCGAGTGAAATAAATTTAGCACTAATGAGCACAGTTTGAAAGTTTAAAAACACAGTTTAATAAATGATTCAATATAATCTCTATGAAAATGATTCTAAGAGGCCGAGACTCATTGAACATGAAGGAAACTGTGAGAAAACACAAACTCTAAAATGAATAGGTGAAAGCAACTACAGTATTTTACATTATCAATTGATCAAAAAGTCCCTTTCATAAGACAGTATATTGGAATATATAACCTGAAATACAAGGAGGGAGGAGTCGGGTGCTGAATGGGAAATGTAGCACTGATTTTTGAGTCATCGTGTGTGCAGTCTCAATAAAAACCATCATCTTCCCAGAGTTTCTCAACTGGTACATTTTGCCTTGTGACTCTGCAGACAATTCGGTTTATAGAATAATAGTACCCATCTGTGTCCTTTTTTTAGTGATTTAAAGAATGTCGAAAACAGTGTTTTGAGAACGTATGTTTGCCCTGAGAAGAAAAATCTACAGCTGAAAGTGTTCTCCTTACTAAACTCATCAAATAATTTTTTTTGTAAATTTTTGAGACCTTACATCATCTGACAAGCTTTTCTCAAGAAACTAAGTACAAGAATTGTTTCTGACATCGACAAAGTTGGCATAATTATTCTTAATAAGCATGTTATTATGTGTTTTTCTTCCTTTTAGTTGAGGATATGGATTACAAACAGACCTTTAAATATTCTTGTACTCTAGAGACAAATACAATGAGCTATATTTGTAATTATTAAAAAGGAATAGTAAAAGATACAGCTAACCATTCCTAATTTTTATTTTTACTTCATGATCTCTAATTCATTTTACCTTGACCAGGATTTCAAACAGAAAGAATGAAATCTCTAGCAGATATAATTAAAGATGTCAACAAAAGCATTCGAAATGAAATCCTGGATAGTAAACATTACAGTTGGTTTTAAATTTCTTGTGTACAATTTCAAGAGTTTTCTAAATTATCTAAAATAAACATACTCATCAGAAAATAAACACAAGTATTTAAATCTAATAATACTAATGAGAAAATTTACATTATACATTTTCTAGAATAAATACTGACAATATTTAATGAAACATATACATATTTCTTACAATCTTTATTTTTACCCATGTGCAGTAGAAATGAATTACTTATCAGATATAATTGCTACTTACTATTCATTTCTAAACATAGCTGTTTGATGTCTCCATAGATAAATAAGAATATCCATCCCATCTTCTCTTTAAAATATATTTGATTGTGCTAATTTATACCAAAGCAAAGATGAAATAGCTAGGCAATTGAAATCAGTTTTTATGTACATTTTAATTTTCCTCTCCAGATAAATTTAATCTGTTCAAGGACATGGCTATATTATGTATTTCATCTATATTTACATATTTATGGGTGTATGTGTGCCTGTGTCTTTGTGAAAATGTTAATTACTTTTTTCAGTCAGCATAGAAACAAAACATATACATGGATTATTGCTAATTATATTGATAAGCATTAATGGGGAATTAAATATGAGTATAGCACCACACCACAGACTATAAGTTCTTACTATTAACTTGATAATTAGTAAGTACTTGTTGAAGAACAGAAAGAAGGATAATCAGTAAACATGTGTAAACACTTGAAGTACTGGGCACATTGTATATATTTTAGAAATACTAGCTGTTGCTATTGGCATTTCAGTGAAAATTATGCAGCAGCTCTAATCCACAAATTCTTTTCTCCAAAACTCCACCTTCCATCATTCCCTCACTCTGAGATGCATGTGTTTCAGAGAAGTGTTTATACTGTTCAAGATGTTCCAGGACTCTTACTATTCTCACTATAGACATGAGAATAGCATTCTCTTCTCAGAAGTTCTCAGTCCTGTGAATAAAAGAAACGGATATTGTTTATCATAGGTAACTACTTATTAAATTATTTTGTTTTTTCTCATGGGCTTCCTAATGGAGAGAATATACCACAGAAATTCAAATTTACAGAAGAAGGAGATTCAGAACTTATATTTCGGTAAGCAATCCAAGTGACAAGCAATTTAAATCCTTTGTATAGGCAAAGATGATACAAAAAGAAGTTGTCAATGCAAAACCTGGTTCTCCATGGTTTTCCAATTGCTCTCATCACTTGACTAAGTTTTCCAAATCCAAAGATACGGAAGAAAATAAAATTCAAGCATTTTTGCATCTAAATTATTCAATGAAATGCCAGATTAAAATTTGTAGGATTGATCGTACTTAGCTTTTAGAAGAAAGGGATCAGTTTAACCATGACTCATTATTTATCAAGAAGAAATTCATTCTTAATAATCTGACTTTGGCATTATTAATAATAATTTTAATAGTCTGCCATTTTGTGGTACTCTAGCATTGTCCGGCATGCTTAAAGACATTATTATTTTATTTGTTTGCATTTTTCTCTTTCCAAATTTACACTGGGGCACTTGAAAGCTGTAGCAAAGTCACTTCTTCCAATTTTTTACATAATATCTGCTATGCCTTGCCCGATATCTGACATGACGTATTTTGTACTAACTGTGCTACAAATCCACCCTATCCAAGCTTACTACAATATTGTCCATGTATTCGATACATATTGGGTGACAGCTAGGAGAAATATCTGATAATGTTACCAAAGAAGGATCATGGTATATGATTTCAAATATTTGAAGAAAATTCCCAAAGATTTTTTCAACTTGAAAACCTCTTGCACTTCCTTCCACAGACCTTAAAACTACTCCCACCATCAGTGGTCAATACCTGGAAACCAATCAGTCAATCAAAGACAAAATGTATGATATTAAACATATATAATATTAAAAAGATACAGTTTCTTGAGTAGGATAGAGCTAACTCTTTACTCTTTATGTTCCTTTCTTGCAGATAGATTATACTGAAGCTAAGAAATCTCAAATAAAAATAAGATAAAATATCTAACTCAATTCTGAACAGTGGTTTTTAGGAGGAGTTTGGATCAGTTTTGATTAGTGAAGATTATTGAAACTTTCTGTATGCCAGATGCTGCACAATTAATATAGAAATCAAAAATAAATACAGCACATTGTATGTATTTGATAATCAAGTGTATGACATGTTTACGTTCCATTCTTTCAGTTTCAAGCAATCAAGAGTAAAGGGATTATGTATGAAAATGAAACCAAAGAACACTGTGCTAATTTAATTCATTTTTAGTTATTACAGATACAAAGATATGGCATTTGTCTGCAATTGGAAACACTTAGCAAAGAACAAACCCATGCTGGAACACAAATGATGAGACATGTGACACTCATTACAGAGGAACAAAGGAGCAGAACTTGGCCCTCAAATCAGCTATGTTTTCCTGAACACTTTTAGCTCTAGCATAAGTAAGGAGTCTCCAGGACTCAGTTATAGAAGTATAACTTACTAATGAAAAAATGTGGTGTTTACATACAACGAGGTACTATTCTGTTTTAAACAAAGATAAATTTGACTCATTTGTAGGAAAGTTGAGGACATAATGTTAAGTGAAATAAATCAAAAACACAAACTTAAATATTACATGATTTACAGCACATGAGGATTTGAAAGTATTAGTAAATAAAAGAGGGATAACGGGAAATTGAGAGATACTTTTTATGGTGGTATTGGGAATTGAACTCAGGACCTTGTGCCTGCAAGGCAGGCACTGCACCACTGAGTCATGTCTCCAGCCACTGAGAGACATAGTTTGCAAACAAAAAGGGAACCAAAACACGGGAGAGGCAGAAGTATGGGAGGGTGCAGGACATAAAAGGAATCAAAATCTCTTTTACACATGGACTGTTTCCACACAATGAACGTAATCATTGTTTTGCAAACATGTACAAGTAAAAGTAAGATTTTTAAATAAAATATAATTTCTTATTTTCATGTTACCTTCAAATTAAAAGTTGAATAAATGTGGGTACTTCATTCTGTGCCACAGTCCAATTTATTTCAAATGTATACAGTTAAACTAATGACTAAGGGCCGGGAGTTTGGCTCAGTGGCTTAAGCGCTTGCCTGGCAGATGTGAGGTTGTGAGTTTGATCCCTGGTGCCACAAATAAATAAGTAAATAAATAAAGTAATGCCTAGACATAAGTTGGTTAGGGAATATTATATATTTATATTTCTAAAAGTTTGGCTTAGAAATTATAGTGTATAGAATAAAAAGTTTAGGTAAACAGGACCCTCATCAGAGGGTAAAGATGTTGACAGCAATATTTATTCATCAGAGTCTCTCTTTTAAGGAAAGAGAGGTTGATGCCTGCATGCCTGTCATGCATGACCCATAAAATCTTGATTCACTGGTTTAAGATGAGCCTTCTCATTTTTCAGAAATGCTCTCCAAGTGATCAAGATGCATGAAAAAACTCTGAAGTATACCCTTTTGAACAAGTTTTTTTTTTAAATCCATATGTTACATTCTACCTTTTCAAATGGAAAACATAAAATTATAGGATTCACATTTACCTGCTAAGGTGATATCTTCAAGGAAGAAAGTTTTAGTAGGTATTTCTACTTTAAAATATACCACATATTGTTAAATTAAGTACAGTTAAAATTGGTGTTATTATTTTTTTAAGAACTACTTTAGAAGACCTGATTCAAGTACAATCATACCTCTGTGTACAAGTTTGATTCTTTCCAGGATTCTGGTCACAAACTGAGTTGGATGAGAACTGGATCAAACGCAGTTTAGGTTCAAAGTTGACCTTATGGAGAAACTGAATTCAATACTTGTCCAGTTTGGTGTGTGGCCAGAACAGTGCGGAGAATTGAGTTCATGAACCAAGGCACCACTGTAACTCTATGAAAAACTTATAAGCATTCGTTCATTGATTTAAAAAATAATGTAGATGGTTTGAAACGTACCAGGTTTGCTTAGTTTTCCATTTTTGTAGGTACATCAAGAAGATTTCACCTGCTGTTTGCCTTTAAGATTTTCATTATCCTTTTGATATTTCTTCAATGTTTTAAAAGTTAAATTTTCTAGTTATCCAAGTCCTGGTTGCATTGCTGTGGTATAAAGGCTTTTCAAAGCATCATACTCTTCAGTTTTTCTTTATGAAATATAGGCTTCTGTGATTTTTTACACTAGCTCTGAGAGTGTATGTTTAGTACAACAGGAATAGGAACAGTAGTCAAATCACATATGGGACAGAAAGTTTTTATGATTAACATAGAATTTGTCTGTTGTACCAATAGCCTATGTTATGGTTGTGTCTAGGTGTCCCCCCTAAAGCTTCATTGAAATATAGGTGGGTCTTTTACAAAGATGATTGGATCTAGAGCGTGTAATTGATTGATGGTACAATGCTAGAACTCAGGTTGCTAAGATTAATGGTGATTACTAAATGAGTGGTTTGCTACCACCCTAATCATGGCAGCTGAGATGTAATATAAACGGGGCAGAAAAGGCTGCTAAGGTCCCTTGCTTTCTTTGCTATCTTCTGTCTGCCACGGACTGTTTTTCCTCTACAATGCCTGTATGCCATGCCTCAATGCCTTGAAGTCACCTGATTATGGACAAAGAAACAAGACAGACCAGAGTTCACTTCAACTTTAGAAAAAGAAGAAAAATTTAGATGTTTAGTCAGTTCTGAAGCAGCTCCTTACTATGTTGAATAAACAGTGCCTCATAGTTCCTTGAAATCAAACTGATAGGAGCTAAGTGTCACAGTTTCGCCACAAAAATAAATTTTCAGTTTAATTCTGCCGTAAGTACCCTAGAGTTAGCCAGTTTGTGTCTAATGACTAGATATCAAGAATAGTTAAGAAAAAAATAGGTCAAAATTCTACCCTTTTTAAGTTACAATGTGAGACTACCTCCTAATTAGCCCATGACACTGTCTTAAAGGAAAGAGATACATATGAACATGGACCTGTCCAACTGTACCATGCAACTTGGAAGTGTATTTTCAGACAAGCTACTCTTCTCATTAATGAAGCATCTAAAACACCTTTCTACTCATAGAGGCCATAGGTTTTAAGGGTGACTTGTTTTCTCCCTGGCCTCATTCCCTTCAAAATCTTCTTCTTTCTTTCCTGTTTCCTAGCGTTTTTCTCCTTTACAATATATCTTTTGATTATCACATTAGTAATTGAAGTTGAAATTTAAAGGAAGCTTATTGTTAAAGCATACTGTTTGCTTATGTTAATTGATAATCAAAGAACTAGACATCCTAAATTGGTTGCATTAAACCACATCTCTGGAATATATGGGTAGTCCTTATTCACTTACCAAAAACAGACAATTGGAAAATTACTAGATATAACACAACCAAATTAAATTACATAGGTACTTTGATTTTATTTTATTCAAAGAAAGCAGACTCTAGCTTATTTGTAAAATTATTATCATATCTCCCGGAAAACTATGTCGCGCTGGAGCAAAGATAAGGGACTTCCTTTTTATGATGCTAAACACCAAAATATCTGTTTAATTCAAGGAAGGACTGTACTTTGATAGAATTGTAAATGAAAGTTGTTTTTTCTTCAGAGAGATGAGTTAACAGATGTTTGGAGCTGATTTTCAACATTAGCAAGTTAGTAATAATAGAAAAGAGTTACATAAAAATTAGTAATTTTACCACTCATTTCCGTCTTATATTGGTATTTAAGGGAAGTTTTAATAATACAAGCATTGCAAGTGACCTGAATAAATATGAACCCAGTATATTAGATCTTCTCATAGCTGATTCTTACTTTGAAAATATCAAATGATTTCCCATATTGGAACCAATTTAAGAAAGTTTCAGTCAGGTTCCTGTCATTATATGGAATAATTGTCATCACACTGAAAACATAAAATACTGAAGTAAAAATATTTGCAGTTACTGTGATCGTGCTGTGTTTGGCACAGAGCCAGGAATTATGTATAGTGTACAACTTAATAACACTAAGTACTCTACAGAAATATTATTGTCATCCCTCTTATGAAAATAAGGAAAATTAAAATGATAAGTAAAAACAATATTAGGCAAACTTAGGATATGAGCACTGGTTTCTAATTCTCATGCTGAATTTTGTCTCATGCATCTTTTTTTACAGGTCCTTATTTTTACTACCTCATTTGCATGCTAGAATTATATTGTGATGCTCTCTCTGCATAAGACAATTAACTCCCAAGACAAAGCAAAATTTATTGAATTATTTATTGTTTGAATAAAGTCAGATTTTTGCTTAGACTCAATGTATCAGCTAAATAGGGAACACTGACCATCCCACAGAAGAACTCAGAATCCTTGTATTCCAGTTTCCTCTAAGGCTCAAGATGCAGACTTTTATTGGAGAAGTTAAATGGCTAATTGACATTTTAGTTTCACTTTTAATTCAAATGTCTTCCTTTTCCATCCTGCTACCGAGATAAAGCAAAACACTCATTTTCCTGGTAGAGTTCTGCTAGACAAAAGATAATTTAAATCTTCCTAAGAATCCCAACCTGTTCTTGCATCTCTGATCTGAACAGAAATAGAATAGAAGAGAATTTCACTCAATCTTTCCCAATAATATCACTGGGTTTTTGAGACTCCTGAGGTTAGATGCTATAGACATCAGCACCGACTGCACAAGGACAGCTCATGGGAAGTGGAGAAGTCATTTTTTTTTCTTTTCTTTTTTTAACCTTTGACTGTTGAAAAATAGAATAGTGTAGGGGATATTTTCAAATTATTACACAATATTATGATAGCAGCAAACATTTGTGAAAGCACTGTGTGCCTGACAATGTTGTATGTGATGTGTCAATATATAAGAATTAAATGGTTCATAATAATAACTTAAAAGTGCCTCTTATTCCCATGCCCGTTTTACAGATGAGGTACTGAAGGCTTTCAAAGATTAATTGACACAACTAGCTGTCAAATTCAGAAACTGGGAGGGATTAAAATTTATTTCATCTAGATGTAAAATTTCTGCTTGTGACCACTAGTCTACTCTGCCCTGACTTCGGTGTCCAACTGGCAAAATTCTCCTGAAGTCTCACAAGAGAGCAGCATATTCATTTTACAAACTGACGTTAATGCTTACTGTATTTAGAAAGAACACCTGAAGATTACATTTAAAAGTGATATTTTTGACTAATGATCTTGATCGTTGGGTATATTTGCAGGTTTTAACTATTTAAATTGCTAAGCCACTAGTTCAGAACAATTGCAGCAACCTTGATCATAAGATCACTTTACAATCTTGAAACACAATTTTGATGAATACAATTATTCAAAGGGTATATATTTGCTACTTTTAACATAGTATAATAAAGTTCATTGTGTGATTAGTGGGTACAAAGAAATAAGATTTCATGAACAGAAATGACATCTCATTCCTAAAATGTCTCATTTAGTCAAAAAATTGTAAACACAAAATAAAACAGTATCTTCTCTTTAATAGATTAAAAGGTACATTAAATTAGAGTAAATTATGCATTATAAAATATGTAATTATTTCAGAGTTTTTTTATCAGATACAACATGATGCAAAGTGAGGTACAGACACTTTTAATTAAATGAACAGATTAAGATTCTTTAGTGAATACTGGAATTGTTTGATAAATCGATGTACATTAAGTTTGCTTGTTTCCTTAGTTCTATTTTTTGATCTCTGAAAGAGGAATATACCTACTTATTACATGAGTATGAAGACTATATAAAAATGATAAAAGCCACTTCATTAATAGCTCCAAAATTCCATATAGATTTACATTTCAAAGAATCACTTTTACATAAATGTGTTATTATATCACTATAACTATCACTAGTATTTAATTAAGTAAAATCTTAAAATAATGTTTTCTATTTAAATATTCTGAACTTAGTATCTCTGGCCATGAGAGAGATGCAAATTAAAACAACACTAAGATTGCATCTTACTCTAGAAAAGATGTTGATCAAGAAATCAAAAGTTGACAAACACTAGCATGGATCTGGTAAAAAGATTCCTCTCACACTGTTGGTTGGAATGTAAGTTACTACAGTGATTATGGAAATCAGTTGGAGATCTCTCATAGAATTAAAATTAAAAATTCCATATTCCCCTTCTAAGAATCTTTTCCAAAGAGCTTAAGACATCATAATAAGTGACATTTTCATATCAATATTTAAGGTAACACAAATCATAACAACTAGATGCTGGCAACAGCCTGTATGCACTCAAGAGATGATTAGCTAAAGAAAATGTGATATCTATATATAATGGAATAATGCTCAGCTATAAATAGGACAAAATTGAGACATTTGTGAAACAATGGGTGCACCTGGAAAATACGATGCTGGGTGAAATAAATCAGACTCAAAAATTGGAATACCATTTAGTATCTCTCATAAGAGTAAGGGAAGGTGCAAACAAAGACAGAAATGCAGGAACAATAGATTGAGACAAACGGATCACATGCAGGTGGGAAAGGGTCCAGGGAACAAAGGGTAAAGAATGAGGACAGGTGACAGGGAAATAGGTAGAATGAGGATTTGCCATGTACAAAGGATATGCCATGCACAAATTCCTGATAACCACAATAAATGTGGACATTATATATTATATAAAATGAACCAAGATTAATAACATCAGCAAGAGTGAAAAGGTGGAAAGGAAATTTAAAGAGGAGGGAGGGAGCAGAAGGAAAAGAGGTTAAAAAAAGAAACAAGCGATATTATGTGCATGTACCAATTTCCCAAGAGAATTATAAAATGCATGTACTTCAAATACGCACTAAGAATATTTTTAAAAATTTAAAAATCAAGTCACACTGCTAAACACATACAGATAAAATGATATTTTATTGCTTCAGTAATGATGTATGTTTCTTTTACTATACACAAAGGTCATCTCTCCTATGTACCATTAATGTCTATGCACGATAGGGAAAAAGAAGGTATGGTTCCTTAACCCTGAAATTCATTACTACATACATTGCTTTGATCTGGTACCACTGAGACCAACAAATACATTGCTCATTCTTTGTATTTGCAATGATTTTTTAGTAATTTTGAAAGAAAATATTTATGAAGAACAAATGAACATGGTAGTACACAATTTAAAAAAAATAATTGCATGGAAAAGGACATAGAGTTGAACTTCACATGAAAATGAAATTTTATTCATAAACATTTGATCAAATATAAAGATGAGTAAAAGATTCATATGATCTAGAGAATCCCTAACAAATATTTAATATAGAAGTTTTTTAGTAGACTTTATAATGTTACTTTCTAATGGCTTTGTTGGAATTAAATTGATCATGGTTGATCAAATGAATTCATTTATCCAGCCTGACTTCACTCGAAAAAGGCCTTGGTGTTGTTAGAAATACATATTTTCAAATATTATTAGATAAGGATAATAAATATTTGGTTTTCTTTTAAATACTTTGTTTTTAGAATCAAGTCAAATGGATTGGAGTTTGGGTCAGTCATGTGATTATTTGCTCTCGAATACTTTTCCCCTGGTGTCTTCTTGCCCAGTAGTTTCCAAGTAGTTTAACTAATCTAGACACCAACAGGAGAGTAAGAAGAGGAGCATGAGAAAAGCTCGGTACTCTTCACTCTAGATCTTCCTGTTTTGGTGTTGTGTAGGTGGAGCGTTGTGAGTTCGAGGCCAGCTTGGGCTACAACGCGAGTGCAAGGCTGGCCCAAGCTACATAGTGCGACCCTGCCTCAAAAAAACCAGGGCTGGGAGTTTGGCTCAGTGGCTTAAGCGCCTGCCCTGGCAGGCATGAGGCTGTGAGTTCAATCCCCAGTGCCGAAAAAAAAAAAAAAAAAAAAAAAGAAAGAAACCTTGCTTCTCTTTCATGATTCTATACATAATGGTTACACTCTTTTCTGTTTCTAGCTTTCACATGGTGTTCTCAGCCCCAGTTTCCATAGCAATGTACTTTCTTGTCCTTCCAACCACAGAGCGGAGGTGCTTTACAGAGTTAATTATTTTTGGAATGACTTTGTATTTAGTTCTTCACATTTAATAATTCTGTAGAATTTCTTGAGTTCTATTAACTTGGGTTGATTCAGAGCACTAAAGGGATTCAGAAGGACTTTCTCTGGTGACGTTATTAGTGAAAGTTCCTACATTTTCATACATATTACACGTTCTGGGCAATGGGTGTTTCTTCTTACCTGCAGACTGCAGAGACAGTGTATTATGCCCCTTTGTGTTCCATATCTGTTCCTTTTGTGGCTACAGATTTGGTAACTAGGGACAACTTGCCTAATATAAAAATATTCTTCATTTGTTTGGTAATAAGATTAGCTGAACAATCTCAGGTAGAAACTCTAAACTAGATCTCAACTTCTGTTGTTTCTTCAAATTTATCATGAGACACTGAAAGTGAAGGAGGGCAAAATAGGATATAAGATTAGGAGGCAAACTGAATTTGATCTGAGTTTTACTTCCCCTGTAAACCAGTTGGGTGGCTCAGGCTTCAAGGGATACAGCAAGGTAAATGCCAAAACAAAAGGAGACTCAGAAGGGAAAAAAATAAAATTAAAAATAAAAGTACTCATGCATATGACAAAAAGACAATATTAGTTTTCTTTAAAAAAAGTGATGATTTATTCCTTACCAAACTGATGAATTTATAAAATAATCTACCTTTTCATTTCCTAAACTGCTTTTTGATGTTCTTTTTTAACTTTTCCTATGAGTTTTACTTTAAAGGATTCTATTCTATTTTCTAGCTAGACATTAGCTAGCTAGAGAAAGCTTTATGAAGGGAGTGGGGAGGAAATACAGGGGAAGGTGGAACTTCTAGAAGCAGCCTCCACAAAAGAAGGAAGGGGTTTGTGTTATTATGGGGTAAGCAGCAGAGATGCTATTTGCAGTGAGGTGAGAAAAAGGCAGCATGAGGTCCAGAGGTGATACAGGACAAACTAAAGCTCTTTTGCGCTTGGTTTCTCCTAGAAATACTTAAACAGTTTCTTGGCAAGTTTGAAATTTTCAATGACACAATAATTTTTTTCTGAAAATAAAACAGATCTTGCTATATTTTTATGAAACGTATATCATTTCTAATATACCCTAATGAAAAGTGTCATGTGCAGAAGACTGGACAGATAGCTCAATGATTGCATTCTGGCTTGAACCAAAATTCTAAACCGAGGAGTCACTGAGTTACTACCTGAGAAAGTCAAAATTGTGGACTGTGAAGTAGATTTAATAGGCCTGTATTTTTGTTTTCCTGCTGAGCTACTGTAATCCAAAATGCACACAAGGTTTTTTTCACCTTTTTCACAGTTTCTCTTAATGGTTTTTCCAGATAAAAGTATTTTCGATGTGTGATTATTGAGGTCAGAGCATTGTTTCACTGTAATTGTTTTTTGTTGCCTTTTAAAAAACACACAAAAATTTCATTTCACAGAAACTTTTGCTCTTTTTCTTTCTCTAAATAAATTATATGCAGCTAAGTGGCCAAGTTGACCATACATTTGAGTGTTCCAACAGATGAGCTCTATTTAAATTGCATTGTTGTTGACAATATCTAGCACTGAAATACATTCTATGATTTAGAGGACATTGACTCTACCATTACAAAAGGAGAGACAATTGGACATTTTTTTTCAATGTGACTGGTATTAAATTTGTTAGTATTTTTCTCTTCAATAGAAAAGTTGCTCTAACACCCTTGGTTCCATACTGTCAACTGAATACTAACACTACGGTTTGTATGGCTGTGCATTCAAATTACCAATGCCCAGTTCCCACTTTCTGGGAATTCCAAGTTGATGTTTAGGTGTACAGACTAAACACTGATATATCTTAACATGTAACTAATATGAAATTCTGCTCTAGTATACACCCCCAAAAAATGTAATGCAAGATTTCCTTCTAAAAATTAGTATACAATCTTGATAATTAAACAACCTAATTGTTTTTAAATTCTCTAAGAAACTGATGTGGAGGAAACCATGTATGAATAAAGACCTGTTGATTGCTAGATTGGGCATTGTACACTGCAGAAGGAATAGGAAAGGCTGAACGGAAATCAACCATAAGATGAAATGTCACTGGAAAATTTGAAATCACAGAAGCATCAACATCTCTAAAACATGCTAGCATTTTCTTTATAGTTTAGTTCCCTTACACATTTACCTTGGTGGTACAGAGAGCCTTAGTCAATTTACTTTCAAATGTAGTTATTTTGTTATATTCTGTCTTCCATCAACATTTCCATTGCCTTCACCTCAGCATTTTCTGTCAAACTGTTAACTTTCTCATGGCTTCCTGTTCTAATTAGAATTTGTGATGCCCTTCTTCCCACATAGCAATCCCGCAATATTAAACTTCCCAAATCCCTATCAAAACTCCTTCTCAGAAAACCTAATCTCATGATTTCTGAAATAATAATGGTCATCCCACCTCTTTCTGGAACAGCTGACCAACATATTCGTCTGTAACACTTTCTTTCTCCTTTCTGATTCAGGAGGTAGAAGTAATTTATTTCCCTATAGCATCACATTCACTCTGGAACCCCATTCTGCACAGCTCCATTTGTATAAAAGTAATTCCTCCTTCACATAATAATAATGTTCATCCTTCAAAAACCTGTTCTTCTTTACTTAATTTGTGGATACGTCTCATGATTTGCATTTTACCACTTTGAATGGTTCAGAAAGAGAAAAAGAGAGGGTTAAACCGCTATAGCACCCAGTTCCCATTTATGATGAGTGATTCAATTATTGGTCTTCTCCTCTATTTTCTGTAACCCTAAAAGTGCCAACCTACCACCTGATACAACTTTTACTCACTAGTACCTGCCAGTATCAAGGATCAGAGTATACATAAAACAGTTTTATGCAGAGGGAAAACACAGCATGATTTACTTTGAAATAAGTGATGGAACAATATATTCAGAGTTTATTTACAACTTGAAAACATTCAGAAACTAGAGACCAACTAAAAGCTATAAACCACACAGAATTGTCAGTGATTGTTGCAGGCATTTAAAGATAGTGACATAATGAGACATTAAGAAGAACTACTTGGGAAGCTGTTCATGAATCCATAAAGAATAGCCAATTGGTGTGAGCACAATTTTGCAGTGAACCATAATTCACAGCCAGGTTGAATCATTATCAGTTTTAAACTTAGTCACTTGACATGCTACAATTGCTAAATATAACACCTTGATACGTACCAAAATCTATGATAAAACAAAATTAAATCAGAAAAAGTACAACTTTTTAGTTTTCCTCAATCAGAATTAAAACAAAGCAAACAAAAAAAGATGAGTCATATTTTACATGGAACATTTCACGTTCTAAAGAGACATCCTGGGAAATTATTCATGAATAACTTCACTGCCTCTGCTAGATAATTTGAGTGGTAAGGCTACATAAACTGGAGTTATCGTAAGATAATTTTCTATAGTTTTGTAATTTAGGGTACCAGTTTAAATTAGCAGTCTTTGATTTGAAATATGACCCACACTGGCTTAATTAAGGCTGTTTTTTTGACCCGTCAACAAAATCATTTGGGAGATGTTGGAGAATACAGAACAATTAGACTGAAATGTTCAGCCAGAATGCTTTTGAAATCATTATGTGGCATTGAAATAGGAGCAAAACTCTGGCAACATCAATATTAATGATGTCTGAAGTTTATGTCGAATGTCTTCATTCAGCATTCATAACAGAATGGGAGTATTCTCCTCATAATAGTCATTATAGTTTTTTATAACTTAAATCTGCTGACAAAATGCCATGACTTGCCATTGAAATCAGAATAATATCCAGATTGCCCTTTTATTCAAAACTCAGTCTGATCCTTCCTCCTTTTCTGACCTCAACTCACTCCACTCTCCACTTCTGTCTCATTCTCCTTTGTTCTTTTGGTCCTTTAAACAGGTCACATAGCTCCCTTCTGAAACCAATTGCTATTGTGACTTCCTCTCTAGGCTGGAACTGAGTCCTTTAGGATTTTTGCAGTGCCGGCCACTACTTATTGCTTATGTCTGAAGTAGAAAGCCATTTCCTCAGAGATGTTGTCCATGTCTGCCTAATCTACAAGAGCCCAAATCACCACTCTTCAGTCCTCTGTGTGCCATTACCCAATGTCATTTTCTTTTACGGTACTTTTCATATTTGATATTATTTGTTTAGTTTATCATTTCTTTACTTTTCTTTTTTCTTCCCTAAAATCATTATGACAACAAAAGCCTATATGTTTTGCTATGTTTCCCATACCATACAATAAATCCAGGATAAAAGTACTTATGCAGTTATCTTTGAATAGCAATTCAGTATTCTAACCTTCTTTATGTATACCTGCCCTTACTGGTGACTAGAATATAATTATACTTTCAGAATGTATTTATACTTCCTCAATGAATAAGCAATTCCCTTGCTTTTTAAATGTGGGAAGTTATCAAGTGCTCAAATTCATTCTTAAATCATATTATATGAGCAATCTGACGATTTTATTTCATAAAAATTTCACCTGTGACCATACCTGTATAACACAGAAGTTCTGGATGATGCTGCTTTTATGTTGTAAGAGTTAACAGATGATATTTTTATCACAACTGGTGAGTGGTTGCATGTACTATGAACATTGATTTAATTTTTCTCTGCAAATGTTTATTGTTCAGTCCTATCTCCTTAGAATTCTCCTTGTTGTAGGGCACAAATTGAAGTGGCATGACTTTCACAGACTTTACTATTTATTCAGGAATCAGGTAAGCACTCAAACAGTTTCTCATGATGAGTCACAGAAGGCCAGGACAAGGAAATGACAGGAAGTGTTGGACACAAAAAATTTAGAGTCTATCTTAATTTACCATATAAAGGAAGATTTCTGGAGGAAATGTTGTCAACCTGGAGTTAGAAAGACAACCAGCAATTAGGAAAAGTCATGTTTCCATTTGGCCCCCAACAAAAATAACTGCTAGAGTCCAATCGTCAGCATGCTTTATTCTAAGCCATGCAATGTTCCAAAGCTGGCTTGCTTCCAACTGTCATCATTATCATCAACATCATTGTCAATTATTCAGTTAAGAGATACTTCTAAACTTTCTACAAAATTTAGTCAAATGATTATTTAACAATCCTGGCAGTGGATAGTAACACTACATTGACTTTACCTACAATGCAGTAAAGCTCACAGTATTTTACCCCAGTTCACCTAGTTAGTGAATATTAATGTGTTTCTGTCCTGTGACCCTCCCTTTGATGTCTGGGTTAAGTTTGAATTGTTAAAGAGATACCCTGTTTGATTTATAACACTGGTCACATGTCATTGTAGACAAAGGTTATCCCATTCTGTGTAGTTTAATGCCCAGATCTGCAGACCTAACACTGATCTTACAAAATTCCAAGTCATTTTAGCTAATCGTATCAGATACTAACAACGTAGCTTCGGTTCAATTCTAGGGTTGCTATAGTGATAGTGACTTACTCTGTGACCTAGAAAAAGAGGAAATGTACTCTGCTTTTGTCAGTGAGGCTAAATATTATCCTACCTTGAATTTTAAGTGTCTTAGTTATCTTGGAGAATCCGTACTTTTTTTTTTGTAATACAGCCTATGTAGTCCAGGCTGGCCTTGAACACCCTATGTAGCCCAGGCTGGGTTCAAACTGACCGTGATCCTCTCTTCAGACTCATGAGTGCTTGGATTATGAGCATGCACCACCACACCTGGTTTAGTATGTTTCTTTAACATAACTTTATAGTAGAACTTTTGAGCATAAAGTGTCTGGACAAAAAGGAATTGCCATGCACTGGCTATAGCAAAGCCATGCACCTCCATAGAGCATCCACTCTGAACTAAGTGTCTGTTACCTACCTTTCTTTTGTACACATTTTCCCCAGCAATCCTAGCCTTTTGCATTACGGTAAAGCCATCGATTATGTTAGCTGAGTCCACACTCTTGAGTATCATTCTCAAAGCACCTTAGTTTAATGACTGTCTAACTTAGCTCATCCCTTCGCCTTGCAGCAGCAGTGGATTCTGAAGTCCTCTCTCTAAAACAGGCCCTGCTACCACATTCCAGCACCATTGTGACAAAGATCAGTGTCCACTAGCACTCAGGTTTCAAGTTACAGGTACTTTTCTCCCAACAAGGATAGTAAGACCCAGTTCTCCAGCTTCTTTTTCCTCACTGTTTACCATAGCCTGTCTATTTTTAAGAGCTACAGTTTATATGACCTAGCATTTGCCTGGGCCATCGTCATTGTTGTTGAGCAATCTCTAGAATCCTCAACTGATATTAGGGGTTTGCTTAGGTCTTGGCAGTCTCTGTACTGGCTCTTACGAAATTGGGATTAAAATATGCTAAAAATCTTCAATCTCTCTCTCAGATCTCTCAGATTCTAGGTAGCTTTCTAATTGTTTTCTTATTTTCAAATAGAATGACCCGTTGCTTTTTCCTCCTAACTCGCAACACTGTATTGCTATGAATACCTTCATGGTCATGCAAAATTTTTAAACTCAGATAACTGATGTGCTCCCGTTGGTCATAGATAATGTAAATGTACAAAGCCAGCCAGGTGGGGAATACCATGATCTGAGGACATTTCCAGTGAGACACAGTTTCTCATTTAGAGTTCAATTTGACCATATTTGAATGTAATTCCAGCGTCCTGCTATCTTCTACTTTCCCTGAGTAGATGAAAATTTGCTCTTTACATGAAGTCTCTAATTATGAAAAATTGAGAAGTCATCCAGAAGTTTTAAAAGCAAACACAATGAAGACAAAATACAACATGAGACAAACAGGTACAACAAAATGACAACTATAAGAGCTTTCTGGACTGGCCATGGCTTTCAATTCATACCAAAGGTTGACCTTACTACATTAATATTCATCTAGAATACTACAGTCAACTAAAGATTTTGGATCACATCATTGTGTTAATACCTTCTGGGGCATGGATCTAAAGAAGACA
The DNA here is from genome assembly GCA_004363535.1 of Dasyprocta punctata. Lineage (NCBI taxonomy): Eukaryota > Metazoa > Chordata > Mammalia > Rodentia > Dasyproctidae > Dasyprocta > Dasyprocta punctata. The sequence continues at coordinate 53,014 of RJWM01007816.1, read as the reverse complement.
CATCCTTATTTCTTCCTGTTGAGTTATTAAATTTCTGATATAAAATGGTAATCTACTTTGGTTGACTTCTTACAGAAAGTTAATTTAAAAAAAGAAAGATAATTGAAAACTGTAGACAATTATGAATATATGCATTAAAGTATATCTCACTAATGTTATAGTGGATTTGTGCTACTGCTACCAGCAGTAGCAATTGACAGTAATATCATCCATTAGAAATCTTCAGATTGGGAAATGTCAGCAACCCAATCTCCAGATTGATGTGTTTGAGGTTTTCCTATTTCAGCTAATCTGATTAAGTCACTCAGCTCTCATGTGAAAAATAAGTGTCATCAACAGCAGAAGTGGTTAGTTTAAAGTATGCGGGGGGGGTAGATGAAAAATCAAGACTTCTCAGAGCAATGTGATAAGTTTACATAGGCCAATCTCTCCAATATCTGTGGCCATTTCTATTTCCAGTATTCTTTTACACTTACTGACAACATTCCATGAACTGAAAAATTTATACTTTCACCTGACAGTAGCTGTCATTAGAAAAATTGCCAAGGAAATTCAGAGTTTCTGTACAATAGGGGGACTTAAAATTTTAACAACCTTCAAGGAAGCCTGGACTCATCAATGCCTTTCGTCAGCTTGTACTTGAGCACATCTTTTACTTGGAAAAAGTTGGCAGATTAGATTCTATGTGACAGATCTGAAATAGCATCCACGACACCCTTCCCCAGCAGCATTTCTGATAAAAAACGCAATGGAAAATCATATTTAGAAACGCGATAAGTGTATTGCAAATTGGAGGAATTTAGGTTCATGGCTAACTTCTGTAATTTATTTCTTCGTCTATAGTAAAAGTTCTTGGAAACTGTGCTTTTTAAAAATAATGCAAGGATATTTATGAGAAATGCTATGGAATGTTGCTTCTTCTAGGAACATATTAGATTTTTGCAAGATGCCTCATTTCATTTATTTCACAAGGGAGTGTGAAAGGAGATGAACCTTTCGAGTATAGCCATTTCTACTTGCAAAACTATCTCTTATTTCTCTGAATTCTGTTTCTGAAATTTGGTTTTAATACCATGTATATAGAGTGGTGTTGTAGTTATATGTCTGTTTGTCATAACTTCTGAAAAAAAATGGCAACCAAGCTATAAGTTTTAAGGGATAATTATTTCTTTTTCTAAAAGTTCAGTTAGTTAAATACACATAAAACATACCATTTCCAAAGACCACCGTCACGTAACGAAAGCTAGCAGATGGGTTTAAACTCACCCCATGAAAAAGCAAAGGAACATAAGAGTTGGTTTCCTGTGGGATTTCCTGTTATAGATTATTCCAATGTGGATTTCTGAAGCTCTAAAACATATCATACCTCTCTTAAAACCTGTGTAGTCGATCTCCACACTACAGTCCTATCTGAAGGGTTTATTTTTTTTCTTACTTTTCCTTTACTGTTTTTTAATCTATGCTTTTAGTGCTTCCTTTCTTTCTTCTCCAATTTTGTAAGACACTCCAACCCATGACAATCTGAAAGAAAACCCTCCTCCAGTCATTATTTTGAGGGAAAACAAAAGGACTGCAGATTTTTTCTATGACACACTCGTTTACACTTGCCTTGAACACTTACACATGACGTTGCCTCCCATTTTCAGTTGTACGCAGCAGGATGGTTTTTAGATGGCAGGTACGAGTGGAAAGGAGGTCATGGCAACTAGCAGTTGAAATCCAAAACTCATGTCTTATAAGCAGTAAGTTGTAAATAACTTCGAGTTTTCTCTAGCTATCTTTTACTAGTCTAACGAGGTAAAGGAGAACAGTCATCATTTTACGTTATGTTTTGGGGAACAGGTGACAGAACAAATCATTTCTAATTCTCTCCTACATTCTAAGAAACCACTGAGGGCTCTAACTGCTGACCTTTGTAGCAGTAAGCTGTAGTTTGAGGAAGGAAAAGAGTGAAGATTATATTTCACCGAATATTTTAGACTTTCTAAACTGATTCTTCCCAATAAACAACACTTATAAAATTTTCTAAAACATGCAAACTTTCATTAAACAATTTTTAATATTCATATCTCTCACAATATCTTAGAAAGTCAACTACTGTGAGAATGGTTTTCTATTTAAAATATATATGCAGGTATTTGCATGTATATATATGCAGACACATTCAAATTGGTTTTACCTGTTAATATCTATAATAGTAAACATATAGATTAAATTATTTATTGGAATTTTTATTATTAAGTGAGTTACACAAGGAGTGGTGGCAGATCATTTTTATCCCAACTATTTGGAAGCGTGAGGTAAGAATATCTCAAGTTCCAGGCTAATTCAAGCAACTTAGTGAGACTCTATCTCAATTTAGTAAAAGCTAAGGTATAGCTCAGTGGTTCCAGTGCTCAATCTCCAGTACCACACACACACAACTCATGTTTCACATTTCTTTCAATTTCCTGAATATTTGCCATCACTTCACTATTTTTTAAATTTTTATTTATGTTATTTTAGCTTCAAATCATCATTTCCTGTTTCCTCATAGGTGTTTCAGGGACCATTAATGACACAAGATGCTTCATTAAAAAAATTAGGGATTTCATGGATAAGTTGGTTTGGAAAAGTTGTTATTCCTTCTAATAGAAGTATGTAATTCCTTCATCATCTAAGAAATTTCCTAAATTTTATTTAATCTAGCATTCACCTCACATGTTTGACTTACAATATTAGTATTCTATTAGTAATTACCTTTTTGCACTTCAGCATTTCAAATTTTCTGAGAAATTTATGCTACATTTATGAATGTTTCTTTCATATGCTTTTGATTTATATCTCTATCTTCACTTTATAATTTTTAAAATTAATATTTACTCGTAATAAATTACACTGAGTGACATTTTTTATTAAATATCATATTATAATTGTCTCATGGCTTTGAAATGCAACAACATGACAGCATGAGATGTTATATGCGAAATCTGTGTCACTTCTTTCTGCTATATCTGAAAAGAGATTAGGATTCTAACACCTAATGTTTATTATTATAAACATTTTCTTACAGTGACTCATACACTTATAAAATCAAAAAATGGGCTCTCAGGTTAACTTGGTCTAAATACATTTTCTTTTTGCCTGAGGAAAGCAGGGCAGAATAGACCAAATAACTAATCCAAAATTAGAAACTTCAGTGAAAGTTGAATTTACCAGTAATGAGACATCATAGTATTAGTGGTTAAGAACAAAGGCTCTGGGTGACAGTGGTGATAATGGACATTCTTGTCTTGTGAAAGCTTTCAGTTTTTGTCAGTTTGTTATGATGTTGACTATTGGCTTGTCAAAGATCAGATTGAGATAAAGACAATCTATTTCAATTTTCTTTAAGTTTTATTTTATTTTATCATGAGTGGTGTTAGACTGTGAAATGCTTTTCCTGTATCTATTGAGATGATCATAAGATTTTTGTCCTTGGCTGTGTTAATATAATACATTATACTTACTGATTTGTGTATGTTGAACCATTCCTGCATCCCTGGGATGAATCCTACTTGGTCATGGTGCGTAATCTTCTCGATGAATTGCTGAATTCTGTTTATTAGTATCTTATTGAGGACTTTTGTGTCTTTGTTCATTAGGAAGATTGGCCCACAGTTCTCTTATTGTTGGTTGGATTCTTCTCCAGTTTTGGTATCAGTATAATTAATGCTTGATTCCAGGAATAAATTTGGGAGGATTACTTTCCTTTCAAATTCATCAATACATCTGACAAGTAGCAGTATTAGGTTTTCTCTAAATTTCTTGTAGAATTCAACAATGAATCTTTTAGGGCCTCATCTTTTATTTGTTGTTAGGTTTTTAATTATATCTTCAATTTCATTGTCTTGGGTTATTTAGAATTTTTATATCTTCTTACTTCAGCTTTGGTAATTAATTTGTGTCTAGAGATCTGTCCGTTTCTTCTGTGTTTTCCACCTTATTAGAATACAGATTCTCTAAGTAGGTATTGGTGACCTGTATTTCTTTAGGATGTGTTATGATTTAAACCCTTTTATTTCTAATTGCATGAGTTTGAGTATTTTGAGGATTTTTGAATTTTACTTAGTCTTTCAAAAAATCAACTCTTCAATTCATTGATTCTTTGTACTATTTTCTTAGTCTCCACTGCCCTAATTTCTGCTCTGATCTTTGTAATTTTCTCCCTCATGTGAGCTTTGGGCTTCTCTTGCTCTTCTTTTTACAGAAACTTCAGGTTCAAAATTAAGTTGTTCAGTTGAGCTTCCTTTGTTTTTTTGATATGGGAATTCACCACCGTAAACTTTCCTGGTAAAACTGTGTTCATTATGTCCTATAGGTTCCAATATGTTGGATTAGCATTATTGTTTAATTGTAGAAATTGTCTAATTTCTCATTTAATTTCATCTATGTCCTACTGGCTGTTGAAGAGCCAGACAGTATGGTCAAGATCTGACTCTTTCAGTTATTAGTCAATTGACTCAGACAAATTGCTCACCCTTTGCATTTTTAATTTCTTAATGTGTAAAATGAGAAAAGTAATAGCACCTACATCAATGAATGGCTGTTTCCAGTTAAGTGAGTTCCAACATAAAAAACAAAAACAAAAGCAAAAAACCTTTTTTACCTAGAACATAAAAAAGCTAAATAAATTATACTATAATTATTGTTAAGAGACAAACCTCTAATTTTTAGCTAAGCACCTTCAGAGAAAAATTTATGTAATGTTGCTATAGGAAATATTTAGTAATATTTAACAAAGTAGTATTCAATAAGCACTATCAGAAGAACACAGGAATCTTTGTGATTTAGGCTCTATAATGTCCAAAAAGAGCTACAGGTAATGAAGAACAGGAATGCAAGAGTTAGCATGTCAGTGGCTGTGGGTGATTACAGACAACTTGTTCTGGATCAACGAGTAGGCAAGAATGACTAGATAAGTAGGAGATTACAGGGGAGATGGATTTGTGCTGATTTTAAAGTGGGAAGGCTATGTATTTTCTTGTGAAATGCAACTTATTAGAAACAAATGATCAAATTAATTGACTTTTATAGATAAGGGTCTTCTGTAAAAGTGGTTTATAAATTGAGTATTGGACACAGACTTTAGAGGTTTTAAGAACTCTCCAAGTTTTTACCTATTCAGCTCCAAAATAATATATTTTCTACTTATTTTAGGTGAATCACAACTGATCTTAATTGTGACAATTTTTTTGATGATAAATAAACAGCTAGAATCACTCAACTGGCTTAACATGTTGTACTTGACTCTAGCAGAGCAAACATATTTCTTTCTGATTTTAGAGTTAAAACCTGTACAAACTGGCCACACTATCACATGCCTATAATCTCCGTACTTGGGAGGCTGAGGCAGGATTGCTGTCAGTTCAAGTTTAGCCTGTCTATGTTGTGAGTTCAAGGCCAGTCTGGACTACACAGCAAGAGCCTGTCTCATGAACATATATGCCACAGACTTAAAACCTGTATAGCTGCCACATGAAATTCAGGTCTTCTGTCTCTGACCACAGTGAACAAAGATAAATTTTCCCTATCCCGTTATGGTAAGCAAGCAAGGCAGTATTGCAGCCAATGAGTGATTGTGACACATGCCAAGGAATGACATGTGTCAGACCCAAATTAGAGTCTCAGATGGTTGGTGCAGGCTCCAGAGCTGCTTCTGACTGAGGCAGTGAACAACAGTTGGTAGTGATAACACAACAGTTGCCAAGGGACTAAGCAAATATGTAGTAGGCAAAGCAACCTTTGGCGCACTAGGTGTATGAGGAAGAAATAAGCATCTTGGTTCATGCTATAAGATCCTCAGTTTTGCTGTCCTCAGTGTTGAACTTGCCGGCACAACCCATACATGCACTGTGTCTAGCAATAGAAAGTTATGCATGTCTTTTTCTCTTAGAGTAGAATTAAAAGCGTGATTTCCCTGGTTCATATAATGCACACACAGAGAGAGAACTCAAAACTTATCTGTGTCCTTGAAAGGTATCAAATTTTCAGGAATAGACAGGAAAATAATTAATCTTATGTCATTTCATCATTCCCTAGTATAATGATAAATTAAGGTAAATGTTCAAGAAGAACAGGGAATGACATAAGACATCGCCACTGCACAGATAAATTTGAAGTTCAGTTTAAATGGATCGGTTTCTGAAGTTCCCATAGAGAGATAGATGCAAAATCATAAAAGTACGCTTTGTTGAGCTGTCTGTCAGTTCATTCATACCTTTGATATGTGATTTGTTCTATAAAAATTTATCACTCAATATTTTAGGATTATAAAAGATTGACTGTGATTATTTCAAATAACAATATGTTATATTACTGTGTTTGAAGAGAGAGCTGTAAGACAGATTTTATCTTTAATTCTAACAATCTCTAAAATCAACAACTTGAAACCATAGGAATGAATGTTTACTCTCATTTCAAATAATACAAACGTATGAAAAAAGTAATGACCATTTTTTTGTAGTTTATTATGTGTTATTTATAGATTATATAGTTCACTATAATGCAAAGTAAATTTGCTAACAATCTATTAGTACTGTGTGGGGATTACCTTCCTATATTCCTGCATGTCCTTGATACTCTCAAAAGTAATTTCACAGGAGCACACTTATTTTAGGAAGTCTTGATTTAATTTCATTACTTAATGGAAAAACAATACAAGGATTTCCATTAAGATTAGGAAAAAGACAAGAATGTCTACTATTTCTGCTACTCTTAAATATTGTGATGCAGATATCAATTTAGGATGTCTTAATTTAAAATAGATAAGCCTACTAAAACCAATCAAGGAAAAAATGTAACATTTGTTAGCAGATTTTGTAAGTAGAGCTCATGAAGCTAACAGGAGGAGACTGAGAAAATTCTAAGTTTACAAAAAATGATAGCAAGAACTTGCAACTATAGTAAAAGACAGTGTTAGAACTATTTCATAACTCATTCTAACATGTCAACTGACTTTTTTAAAAAGTGGTTTCTTTCCCATATTAAGGTTTTTTTAAAAAAATTCGTGCACATATACATCTTTTGAGATTCAATTTAGTAGAACTGACACTCAATTTAAAGTAATTAAATAGCAAATTGTCTTTCATTTACTTCTGTCCTAGTTTGATATCTTCTGAATTTAAGAGTTCTTGTGGTAACTTTTACCTTTCTAATGTTTCCATTTAATTCTGAACAAGTTTAATTTCTTTAAAAATGTATTCCAGATGTTGTGGTGGCTAAGCTCCTAACCAGACACTCTGGTGGATAAAGGACGGAGACTGAAAGATTGAGCCCAACCTGGGCAACCTTAGCATTTTACAAAGACTCTGTCACAAGCTTTTTTTTTTTTTTAAACATGAAAGGCAGTATTACAATAAATAAATGAATAAATAAATAGTTACTTTACTACTCTCACCTTCTGAACATGCAGCAATAGCTATGTCAACATTGTATTATTTTTTACTATATTAAAAAATGCTAAATATTGTCAGTTCCTGAAGTAATATATCTAAGTTTTAATAGGGGCAATTAAAGGGTCAAAGTAGGAAGAATTTGCTTTTTCTTGTACTTAATGGTTAATGGATGCTCAATATATTTAATTTTTTATTACATAGATTTATCCTTAAAAGGGTATGTTATTTAACACGTCTTCTAGAAAGTCATTTCCTATCCATACAGTGAGACTACATTCTTGTACAAACCTCAGCACTCACCATAATTAACATCACTCGCTATTCTTGGTTGATAGAACTGCCATGACCTACTTGAATGATAAATTCTATGGACATACACACCTTCCTAGAAGTAAGAAAATTAGAACTATAATTAATATTTTTGTATTACCACATTACCTTATTAATCCTTGTGTTTTAGAATTTATTTAGTGTAGTCTTTTTCTTATTTTGCTTTCCATAATTTCAGTTATGCTCACTCAAGCATATTTCACAACCGTAAACTAGAAAATTTCAGAAATATACAATTTGTCGTGAAATCTTACTTTGGGAATGTGAATCATCCCTTTGTCTTCCGTATACCCACTGTACAAACAAGTCTCCATTACTAGCTCAGTGGCCATCATGGTTATTAGATCAACTGTCTCCACATCTCAGTGCCTGTGTGGAAGTTAACACTACGTAGCAGCCTAGAGCGAAATCACATGCCTGTGTCATTCCTGCCATTTCATATTCCCATGTAGACATTGTATGCTCTCATTTCTTCACAGACATACTGTGAGAGAGAGAGAAATTCCATATACAAAATTTTATTACAACATATTGCTTTACATAATTATTTAACTTAGTATTAGTTATTATTGCTAATCTTTCTGCGTCTTATGATTTTATAAACTAAACTTTTATTTTGCTTTGTGTGTTTATTAAAATTATTGTACTTAGAAAACTTGGTACTGTCTCAGGCATCCAATGGGAATCTTACAATTTATCCTACAAGGAAAAAGGGAACTGACTGTCATTTGGAATGTGACTGGTCACAACTGCTTTCATCATATTAGCTAAAAGACAGATATTTAACTTTATATAATTTATAACTTTACTAGCATATAGATATAGGGCAGTGACTATGTGCAAAGATAAATATATTTGATAAATATTGAGTAAATGCAGAATCCTAATTTTAGGTGTATTCTTTGTAATAGGCGATAAACTTTCTAACTTGCTAAAATTTATGAAATATATGCATAATGGTCTTGTTTATTCAGGATATAAATGCTTAGCTTTTAAAATTATTTATGTCATCTCTCCAGAAATAACCTTTTTATATTTCTATGAAAGAGTGCCAAGGAAAATACCTATGAATATTAATAATGTTAATAATTTGTTAAGTATATTCAAATCATAAATCAATCCTAACATATTTCCAGTGGCATAGCATTTAACAAAAACAAATAGTAAAAAAGATATTCCTCCCACCCTAAGACTACTTATGTTACGTATTTAAAAAATAAAGATTACCATAAAATTAATAGGTGAATGAGCATAATGGAATTACTGTTCTAAAGTCTTCTTTAAATTTAGTGATACATAAAAGATCTTTTGCCCCCAAAATTCTAAAGTTTAACAGCTGCAACATCTCTCATCTAAAGAAGCCATTATGGCTATTTCAGTATTTTTGATTTGATATGTACCTATATTAGACTTAGCATTCTTGAAAATAAATTTTCTTCCTTTTTTTATTTAATGTGAATGGATCTAATGCTTTTCTCTGGGTACTTTGGGCTGCAAATGAAAGAAAACTAAAATATGTTTGTTGTTTGTAGTCAATTTGGCACCATGCCACCCCGCAAATCTCTGTGGATGCAGTAACAGCAACCAATATATTACACAGGGTCCACTTCCGCAGAGGGTAAAGGGCAGAGCTTGCTAATTAGAATCCGTTTTTCAAGATTTATAAGACTGGAGAGAAAGACAAGTATTTTTCCTAAGGAGGCAGTTGTAACAAGATAAAAAGGTAGACAGGATATTTATAATAACTTCCCAGCAACTCTTAATGGTATTCTGTTTGTCTAATGATGTTTGAGAACATGACTGAAATTTCTAGAAATTCTTGAGAATTATGGAAGCCTCCATATGAACACACAGCACTCCCACTGCAAGTTAAAATGCTCTGATTTCCATTACTCACATATTCAAATGTTTTGCATCAAATTCTACACTAACTCTTTTCATGTGAAATACAGACCACTTTGTGTTTAGTTGATCAAATCCTAACTGATTCACTAAAAGTGGCCTAAATCAAATGGAATAATACTTTCTCACAAAAGATTTCTGGAAGTAAGTGTTTTCCAGGAGTAGGTATGACATCATTAATGCCCCAGTTTTCTCTCTTTCCTTTTCTCCCATCCACAAGTACAGCCTGTCTTCCAAAACCCATATTTCTGTATCCCTGGATTCAACAAATTAAGAATAAAAATATTTGACAAAAATATATTGTGTCTGTACTGAACAAATGCATATAGAACTATTTTTCTTGTTATGGCTCCCTAAACAATATTGTATAACAAAAATTTGCATAGCATTTATACTGTGCTAGGTATTGTAGAGAAAATTTAAAGTATATGAGAGGATATTTACAGCTTCTATGCAAATGCTAGGTAACCCTATAAAAGAGACATAAATATCTGTGGACTGTGGAATGCATAGGGGCTCCTGAAACTACTCCACTACGCAATATGAGGAATGTCTCTCCTGGAATGTTGTCTTGGACTGGTTCTTCACATTAGTGCCGCTCTAAGATCTGAGCTACAGAGACCCTATGACAAATATTGCTTAGCTCCATGAAAATGTTTTTCCATATATTTCACCCTAACTACCAAAATAAAAGATGCCTCTAGCTAAATACCTGGAAGGCATATGAGTGATGCTGCACATCATTTCAAAACACTGAAGCTGAAATCAATGGATAAAAAAGAAACGAAAGAAATGAAGCAAACTGTTTAATGTTTTTCCTTGGAAAGCACAGGGTCTGGCATAATTGCTTCCTACAAGGGATTCATATCCCTTTTTCTTGCTTCTCTATGTATTCCTAGCATACATGCAGGTTAGTGTGTCTGTTATGGACTAGATCAAGGATGTGCCCTAATGGTCTCCGCCATTCATAGGAAGCGTTTTGTGAGGCTGAATGAATTATTCTGGTGATATAGGTGGTATGTTGTTATGAAAGGGGTCTGGTCAGAAGAGGTCACACTGGGGTGTGTCCTGGCAGGTTTTATCTCATTTTCTGATTCTTCATTTCTCGACTTCCTGTTCGCAATGATGTTAGCAGAGTTCCTCTACTGAAGCCTTCCCAACATGCTCCTGCTTAGAGCCAGCCAACCTTGCAAGGATTAAGACTTTTGAAATTGTGAGCCAAAATATATTTCTCCTTGAATTTGTTGGTGTTTGAGCACTGTTTAAAAAAAAAAGACTAGGAGAGTTTCCTATTAGTGACTGAAAAAAAATTCCATGATGCTTAATGTTTAACATTTTTCTCAAATTTGTATATATGTGCATTGTTTGTTTGTTTGTTTGTTTATTCCAAGAATCAAACTCATGACCTTGCACTTGCCAGGCAGGCACTTATGCTGCTGAGCTATGTTCCCAGCTATATGTAGTTTTAGAAATAACAAGAGGAAAATATGATCTTAGTTGTTATAATTTGAATAGATAGTTAAATATAAAAGTTATGAATTATTTTATTTTTTGAAAATATTTAGCAACATTTAATTTACCTCCAAAAACTAAAATTTTTGAAGAATTTATATATTTTAGAGGCAATTTTTTTTTCGTACTGAAAATTGAACTCAGGACCTTGTGTTTGCTGGCGTGTGCTGTCCCTGCTGAGCTACACCCCCAGCCAAGAATTTAAGAATTTTAAAAGCATGGAAAATCTACAAGCCAGAATATTGACTAAAATTTATAAATTTTCTGTTTCTCATATATAGCCTAAAGTTTTTTTAAAGTATTAGTGTTATAATAACAATGAGATGTCCTTTGGGGAAATTTTAACATGATACATGTTCCTAAGACTATCTAAATATGAAGTGTCTTATGATGCGCCATTACATTTGGATCCACAAATGTACACTGGTATGCACAATGATAATGCCATCTAACCTCTGTGAAAACTATATGATTTAATAGAGGTAAAATACAAGTTGTACTAGAAGCAATTTATTAGTCTCCTCCCCAATCAAATTAACTTGAACTTGTGCTATCTACAGTTTGGAAGTGATTTGTATAAAACAGACTTTATTTGACTATTATACTTTGGAAAAGGTTAGAATTTGTTTTGAATATTTAGAAATACATTTTATCTAAATTTATTAAAAGAGAGTCAACAGAACATTTTGCTTCCTCTTCTTTTTTTTTCCTTTGGATAATATGTCACAATAAAAAGTTAAAAAAAAAAAGAAGAAGAAAGGCAGTTAAAAAAGTACCACTACGTTGTTTCATAAGAAAGTAAATGTTATTATTGGTATAATAGTAGTTTAAGATGAAGTTGAAAAATAATCAAGGATTGCCATAAACCAAAAAATGTCTAATTTCATTATCAATACAATATATTTATCATGGACTCTTTACTGGAACAATTTAATCAATGATTTTCCATGTAAGACTCATACATTTGGGTTATAAAATGCATACTTTTTTAAAAAAATCCCTCATCGTATTATTATTCTTATATGTATTATTCTCCTTAAGTCATCAAAAACAAATTGTGTTTTACCCAGAAAATTTCCTATTTAATATACATTTTCAAGTCTAACATGTATATATAGATGCACTAATACATAGTGCTTCTTACAGTTTTATTTTAAATATATGATATTTCTCCCAGTAAAGTTGCAAAAAATGGTATATTTTAATAGCCTACTGAGTACATTTATTTTTAATTATATTTATTATTTTCTGTTTTTAAACCCAGATATCTTTATATTGTCTTCTAGTTAGCTTATTTAATAATTTTAGATAATAAACTTATTTTTATAAAAATGCTCATTCGGTTATAGCTTTGATATTTTGTAAATTTCCATATGCTATGTTTTTACTGTTCTTAATTTACTTAACACCTTATTTTAGACAGCATGTCTTTATTGATTGAGAAGTTACCTAGCATTGCTTGTTGAAAGAAAATGTGATAGTTTGATTTTTTTTTAATTCTGATGTTAAACTGGTATACCTTGCTTCTATTTTAGTTTATGGTATTCAAACCAGATGTCCTCTATATACATTTGAAAATTTACTGAAATTTTCTTTGTGCCTTCTTAAATGATCATGTAAAGTTTAGAGAAATTTTACTCTTGGGGACGTTATCAAATTGATCTGAATTTGACTCTGCCATCTTCCACATAGTAGATCTTCATTCAGGAAATGAAGTAGTATGTTTACTATAAACCAAATGAAACAATTTGGCGAGTTGAGGATGTATAACAGTAGAATTTAAGACATATTTTGGAAATAAAATGATAGAACTTGCTGATGGATGTGAATGGGAGGTGGAAGACACGGATTCCTCAGGTTGTTGGTTTGTGGCCCCCTCACAAACACTTGAATCTGAGCACAAGTTGGCATCCCAGGATGCTTTGCATGAGCGGAACATGCTTACTTCCCTCTCCAAAGATTATTGAATAGATAATTCATTTCTCTTCCTACTGCTGTGGCAAAGTGGGCAAATCGAATCCAAAAATGTTTGTTTAGGTCCACAATTACCATCCGTAGCTATATTGCACAATCGTTGTGTAGAACCTACAAGGAAGGATTGGTAGTCAGTCTGGTCTGTGGCTCAGGCACTAGCAAGTATTCCCTGTGCAAATCAAACAATATAAACACCAAAGTATGATCACAAAGTATGGTAAATGTCCAATTCAAAATTTAAAGTATATATGATAGTAAAGATACGTTGTGGTTAATTATCCTCAGAATACTCCTCTCACTTTGAACACACTTATCCTTCTGGCCCTTTTGAAGTAGCTCTGGAGTTCCTGCTTCCTGAGATACGTTTAGCTGTGCTCTCATGACTGCCTTGGCGTGTTGTGTCACTTCAAGATGTTCACTTTTCAGGGTCTTTGGAGAAGACTCAGGATCCACACACTGGCAGACCCAGTGAATACGATGGGTGAGGCACCACCATAACATTTGCATTTGACAGAAAGTGCTGAAAACATTCTGAACTTATTCAGGACATCAAGGCTGTCACAATAGCACAATTAAAGACGCTTATGTAAGACGATTTCCAGAATTTTCAAAAAGTGGCAAAAGGAACATTGTTTGAAGCAAGGGAGAATAACTTTGAAGGGGAATAATGACAATTTGTCTTCAACTGTGATATTTTTTTTTAAAATTCACTAGATTTTGTGATTATATTTTGAATTCCCAAGAGTTATTATTATCTTACTTTATCAATATACTGACCTATAAGATGTGGGAAAACAGAATATCTTTCTAATTTTCAATTTTATTAACATGGAATAAAATATTAAACAGTTCTAATACAAATAATTTTCATTTTTATATGAGGCATCAATTTGATATTTATGCATAAATCTGTATCTCCCAGTTATGCTTATTTTTATTTGTGACTGAGATTACAGAGGAATGTAGTGACATTCAGTACTGACCTTGAATCATCACAGGACAGAATTTTAAATGGAATTCCTTTGAAAAGTTTTACATATAATCTTAATTATCTGAATATTATTTTTGGAACTAGATAGATACACTAGTGATATTAAGAGAGTAGAGCAAGAGCCATAATTTCAATTCCTTTGCGATGTTTAATCAAATATTTTTGATAATCTCACTAAAATATCATTTTTATAAAAAATCAATTTTAATTATATGCTTCTGGATATTTTGTGAAGAGTAAGGAATGGGCATAAATCTCAACGTGCTGGTTCTTTCTCAATAAGAAGAATAGCTCAGGTTGGTCCTCTCTCAATTTTCTTATCTAAAAAGACAGAATAATATTTTGGGAAGATAATGTAAATGTTAAATGAGGTAAGTATTGTGAAACTTCTTAGGAGTATGAGTGTAAGTGTGTGTGTGTGTGTGTGTGTGTGTGTCTGTGTGTATGTGTGAGTGTGTGTTTGGAGAGAGAGCAAGTACAACTAAAATGATTTTAAATTATGCACATATCTAAAGAACATATTCACACTGAAGAATTTTAGACCCTAAAGTTCAATCTCCAAGGAAAGTCAGAGTTCTTTATTCATATGTGTTAAGTAGAATGAGGTACAATGTATGAATCAGACTTGCAAATATCCAAGGAGAATTTCAAAACATTTAAGCATTAATATAATTTGAGAATTGAAGCTATAAAAGTGACTCTAAAACTTTTCTTTCAATATGTAATTTATTTTAATAGATTTTCAAAGTAACTTTCATTAAACATTTTAATTTTTTTTATTTTAAAGTGTATATAACAGAATAAAACCAATCAAAACAAACCAGTGTAAAAGATATAGGACTTCAAAACAGTATGAAGTCATGTAAGTAAATGAAGAAGGAAATAAACTGATTTTAAAAAGGAAAAGAGCATTGATCTTACTAATTTTATGTAGCTATAAATATGATCCAGGTGATCAAAATCATTTTCAGAATAATTCAAATATTTTAATTATTTATTTTGTAGTTTCGAAGTATGCAATGATGTGTATGTAAATTTTTATTCTAACTTTTTATTAGACTACCACAGTTTGTCCTTTCCACAGAAGAAAATTCAGATTCCTTAGTCTTTTCTTTATTTTAACAAGAAAAACTCCATTACGTAGAATGTAAGCTGTTGTTTGTGATAATCAATCTTCATTATGTAATTAACTCCTCACCCTTCTTTTTCTATTTAGTAAAAATGTGATTTTTTTTTAAAGTTCCTTCAACTTCATCACATTGCAGGGGAAGGTTAATTTGTTCTTCCAAATTATTTGTTCTTTCATTTTAAACTCTGAATGTGATGAATAAAATTTCCCTTTTCCTAATATTGGACTATTGTCAGTATTTTAGTGCCAAACATGTACTTTCATTTTCTTATTGCTTGTTCTTTGCTAATTTGGAATGTATGTGTACTTGTTATGTTTCAATGAAAAGTATATGTCCAGTCTAATTATTTCTACTGATATCATAGACAAAATTGAATTATTAGTTCTTCCAATGCAAAGTGATAACTTTTTTGCAAAATTTTACTTTCTTCTTCCTTACTCATTATGACTCTCCCCACATTTGAATATTATGTCAGAACAGTAGTCAGAAACTATGCATTTAAATGTAGAGAATAAGGAATTTCAAAAATAGTAGGCCTTTCTCTTCAACATTCTCAATAGTGGTTTTAACAATGTCATCAGTAATTATGCACATATTAAATATTCATATACTTGTTTTTTTCATAAGCCTTGTTACCCTATTACTATACCATATTTTTATAATTTTTATTATACTTATAATATGTTTTATTTCCTGAATTAATAATTAGAAACTTTTTCTGCTGTGTACTGATAAATATCATTGTCAGTTTGTGTCAGTAGTTTATTTACAATGCTTTCATATTTTTAGATTTGAAATTGTTCCTTGTAGTAAGCTTCCTCTATGATGTTATTTTTCTGAGCTTTTCTAAATATCTTTTGATTGTTTTTCTATGCTCACTTTGAAATAACTTTGTTCAATTGTTCTTTTTAAATCATTTGTTTAATTTTCCTCATCTTATATTTATTAATTAACTTCAGGAGAATTAACACCTACCTATTTAAGTATAGTCTGACTACCGATATGCTCTTATTCTATGCTGTTTGTACTGAAATTACCATTCTTTTTTTCTGAACTATATTTGCTTAAGTAATTTGTCCTTTTTGTTGTTGTTTGCTGTTATTATAGGAAGTATTAGTATTATGCATAAAAACTTTTCTTTCCTTTTGATTGTGCTGTCAGAATGGAAGTTGAATGCTTCCCGACCAGAACCGTTGTCCTTCCCTTGAATCCATGTAAAAACATGGTCATTGTTTGCTCTGCTATTTCCTCAAATGAAAATCTTTTGTACTGAGCTGCAGATGCTTTGTGTAGTCTCAGATAACTGAGCCTTATGATAGAGAGGTTTTCTCAAGTCTCCTCCCTTTTCCTTTCCACGTGTGCTTCACCATCTGATATCAAATTAGAATTCCAAGGTACAATTGTCTGTGGGCATCATGGCGATGCTCCCTGTTAGACACATTTGAGCTTTTCCTTCAAGCAGGAATTCCTAGATTCTGTCTTCAAACCAGTCTAACCTGCAGTGTAGCCAAAGACTTTTCTTAAAGCATCTGTCTGGTTTATGTCATTGTGTGCTACATAAATTCCTACTCAGTGTTATATTTCTTTGGTACAGTCATTTAGGATTGATCTATGTGCTCAAATCCATTTGCATTTCACCCTCATGTCTATGTATTCTTCTAAAATTTTAAAGAAAAATGATTGCAATTCCTTATAACAATGAAATATAAATCTAGATAGTGTAGAATTAATATCATAAATGTAAGCGTGGTGAGACGTTGCATAATTCAATGTTTATTATTCATGCCTGATTCTGATAGCATGTATACAATGTCTGAAGAAATTAGAACAGACTGTTTCATAAACTTCTGCATTCATCATATTTTAGCAAATGTTTTTTTGTGATATTCATTTGACATAGCTTTTATGACAAATAGGTGCCATCAATTCATAATATAATGACTTAAATGAGACAATCAGAATTGTCTTCCAAGTACAAGTTGAACTGAAATTGGCATAAATTCAACAACATGATATTAAAAAATTTTTGATGATTTTCCACAAACTTTCTGGAGAAAGAAAATGATAATGAATGCTATATTTTATTGGAAAGAATGTTTTGCATAAATTTCTTAACAAGTCTATGAAATAGGAAAAGTTAAATATCCATTCTATTGTTAGGGTAATTGAAGTAAAGAACAAATCAACTGTAGAGGTCATATGAATAATTAGTCAGAGAGCTAGGACTTATACCTAGGTCATTAGGCTATATAGCTATATTCTTTAGAATAGTAATAATAGGATCAATGCATAGCAAACACAGATATGTAGTTGAGACATCGCTGTCCCCACAGAAAGAGAGAGAAGAAATGATTTGATAAGACATTAAGGATGTCATATGGTACATCCTGCCATGTTATTAGCCAATTTTACAAGATGGACAGTCTTACCAGCAGATTCTGCTGGAGCTCTCAGTTAGAATCTCTGGTGCTGCCAATATTTTAATTCTTGATATTTGTAAGAGCTATAATAGTCCAGTAAGTTTCCATATACATGTTTTGTCTCTAACTTCTTCTAAGTGGATAGCCAATACCAGTGATAATTTTATAGGCAATATCAATAAATTATCTTTTTGTTGTTATTTTCTAATAATTTTCGTTCAGCCCTTAAATGTAAGTTTATATTAAAACCTTAATTCTGTAATAACTTTATACAACATTTCAAGATAATTCTGAACAATTCTGTTTGTTAGTGAGTTTTTACTTTTATTTTCCTTGATACCTGAAAAGCACAATATTTGAAGAATCAGTTTTCTAAGTTTATATGCTTTTCAATGTTGACCGCATTGAGGTGGGCAATGTGGATGTAAGGTGATTACACTGATAAACCATCGGTTTCAGTATTATAACAAGCTAGCTCTTTTTATTGTGCTTTTCTCCGTTAGCCAAAGCCCAAATCATCCTTATTCGGACAGTTTTATGGACTAATTTTTTAATAGAGTAAACCTGACATAAATCGATGGAAAGTAGAACATCAAACTCCTAAACCTTAAGTGACTTACTCTCAACTTAACTATAGGGTCTTCTTGAAATACTGATGAATAACAGAAAATTGCTTACTAAATGTAATGCTTGTCAATCAATGGTACAAACACTTAGGAAACTGCAAGAAACACACAAGGGAAAACGTTAAATATTTCAAAGACCACAGACTCAGGATATCTGTAAATCAGTTTAATTTTGTTCATTTATTTGTTTGATCTATTTTAGGTACAATGTCAGATTAGATCCTTTCAAGTAGAATGCTCATAGCTTCTACTACTATATCTCAAGAACTGTGCTTACTGACATGCTAATTCTGCCTGTTAAAAATGTAATATTCTTGGGCTTAGCACTCAAAAGAGCTGTTCTGTTCCTTTACCAGTCACCAACCCAATACCAATAGGTTTGTCTTGGAACTATTGTGCTTTAACGATGTGCGTCTTATCTTCATCACTGAGATCTAAAGATATTTTGAATTATGTCAAGATGATATTTAAAAAAAATAAAATTTAGAAAAAACAGACTGCCATTATTTGACAAGACTAAATCAATAGAACTGAATCCATCTGTATATGAATATGCACATCTACAGACATTTATAAACATTTGAGAGATGTGGAAAGATTTTTCACAAAAGGAATGATTGTAAATCAGCCGCATCTTCTGAAAGAGAAATTTTAAAATATAAATCACATTCTTTAAAAATTTACCTTTTGAAGAAAAATAAAATTTCACCTATTGGTCCCAAAATTTTCCTACAGAATTTTATCTTAAGAAAATAATTAACACTTTAATAAAAAGTGTACCTAAAAGAATTTCAAAGACAAGATGTGTAAAATTTTAGGAAAAATTAATGTTTATTATTACACAATGGTTTAATAATACCATTTTATAGTCACATGAGAAAATGTAGCTATTAAATGAAAACATTAAATAATAAACCAGTAAAAGAAAGCTTTACAATTTATGAACAGTTTAAAAAATACTTAGTTTTAAGAAAAAATTGAAAATGATTTCTGAACTGAATAATTCCAGATGATTTCTATCTTTTATTATGTAATTGAACCCTTTATGTATAAGAATATATTCATTACATTGTAGTATTAAGACACAGTAATTAATGATAGCCGAAGACTTTTTTTATACTTATTATCACTGGGTACTTTTCCAAGTGTTTTATAAATATTAATTTAAAAAAATAAAAGTCGTTGACATAGCGGTACCTGGTCTTTGTCTTTAAACTATCTCGTGGCCGCGAAGCTCTCAAAAAGTGTTTGTAGGTTATAATTCACAGTGTATCTTCTCATGAGTCTTAGAGAAATCTTTTTGGAATGGACCAAGCAAAAAAGTGCTAATCAATGACTAGGACCAACAGCATTGTTAAATGAAACCACATGTGGAGAGGATTTGAATTCAAATAAGGTACAAAAAAAATCTATTAAAATAATTCCAGTCCTTAAGATAATCATTCACTTCAAATATTTCCTGCGGTCTGCAGTATTATTTGAAAATGTGAATTCTGATTATGAGAATTCAGTGACAGTGGTGATAATAAGAAAAGATTCTGACTTAGTGATCTATCTTTGAGAATCCTGCATCAAGGGTATCAGCAGACTGCAGAACAGGGATGGTCTTTGTTTAAAAATAAAAAGATGGATTTTTGCATCCTAAGAAACTTTAAGGAAATTGGAGAAAAATTTCAAGCACTTGGAAGACACTTAGAAGACACTTAGAAAAGTGTAACGGCTATGAAACTTATCTACAGATTCCTGTCTTATATTTTAGGTGAAGAAAATTATTTTAATTCCTAAATATGGGTTCATTCTAAGAATCAGTAATTAAATAACTTTCTACAGTCTGTGTATTATGTATTTAAGACAGACGACCATGGCTTGAGGATGGCTGAAATATCATAAAAACATTAAATATAATAAACTTTTTGCATTGGCTAAAGAACATTTCTTGTGTGATTCAAAACAAGCACTATGATAAGCCTGTTTTTCTACAAGAATACTGTGACAACTTCTTAAATCCTTCCATGTAGTGCAAAGAGAAAAAGGATGAAATACAAAACTGGCGATTGGAATACATTCTAACTATGCACGCATTGGATAAATCCATCGGATAGATCCATACTTTTTCTTGGTAATAGAAAATAACTTCCTAGCCAGGCGTGGTGGCGCACGCCTTTAATCCCAGCACTGGGGAGGCTGAGGTAGGAGGAGCACTGTGAGTTCCAGGCGGGTTTGGGCTGCAACGTGAGCGGAAGATAGGCCTGAGCTACATAGTGCGACCCTGCCTGAGAAAAACAAAAAACAGAAAACACAAATCAACAACAACAACAACAACAACAACAACAACAACAAAAAACTAGGGCCAGGAGTTTGACTCAAAGGCTTATGAACCTGAGTGGCAGGAACAAAGTTGTGATCTTGATCCCCAGTGCCGGAAAAAAAAAAAAAAAAAAAAAAGAGAGACAGAGAAAGAAAGAAAAGAAAAAGAAAATAACTTCCTAACACTATTTTACTGTTTGCAATTAGTATTTTTCTATTTTTTTTTTTTAGTTTTAGTGTTTACTATCTACTTAAATATTCAAGTATATCATTGAAACTTTGTAGTGTTCTTACCAAAAGTCTTTTATAAACTGTTCATTCACTGTTCTCTGGTAAATATTCGTAAGAAGATAATCTGAAATTGAATAAATGATCAATTGGATTTCTGGTTTGAGTATTTATTTGAGTAGTAGTAAATATCTTAAGACGTCATTTTATTTCTACAGTAGCTTTATGAAATGGCTGTAGTTGCAATGTTTCTAGTTATACTTAGTAACAATGGAAAGAAATGATAACAAAAGTTTCATATTGAGTGAAAAGAAGGGTAGAAAAACAAAACAATGTAACATTTAGCAGCAAAAATTATATGTACTTGTACCCATATAAACTTGATTCAAATGAGAAAACAAGTAATAGTTGAAAAGAAACTCTTCACGATTCTAAAAATCACAAAATATGTTACATGTAAACATCTAATCTATTTTTGTTTTTCCTTATTCCTTATTGTCACTTTCAAAATCCATTTTTTAAAGATTACTGTACTAAAAATCACTGTGGTTATTAATGTGTTGTTTCCCCCTTATAGTTGGGAATACAAAATTTCAAACTCCTGATATTTTAGAGTTAGACTTTGCCATGAGACTTGAAATGGACAATGAAACGTAAACAGAAATGAAATAGTAAAACATTTATGTACCAGTGCTTGAAACTCTATTTTCTCTCTTTTTGTCTGTACTGTCACTATTCTGGATGAGGAAGTTTCTGTTAGCCAGGACTCTAAAGTAAAAAATATATATATAAATATATAAAAATACATAAATAAATAAATAATAAAACAGTCAAAAAACCACATCGATTCACTTGGGTATGTGATGACTTAGAAATAAACCTTCGTTTGTTAAGCCAGAATGATCTGGGCTTTATTTTTTAGTAAACCTTAATCCTACCTTTTCCACTAAGTCAACATAATGAGATCATGGCTCAGCCAGAATACAAATAATACATTACATAGTGATGTATCACATGGAGGTCCTTTTTGTGAATTTCTCCTTACACTTTATTGGGGAGAAAGCAAGACTATTTCAATTGTGTAATACCTACATCAAATTTGATAAAAGAATAATATTAAGTATCTGTTGCAGTTTGAATATTTAAATAAAGGTAGAAGGACATCTATGGATGCTGAGCAAGCAAAAAGAACATGATATTCTGAATTCCCTCTTGCCAATATTTCTTCAGCATCCCAATTTGCAAAATTTTTTGAAACCTGGACCAAATTTTCCATAATTCACTTGTATTTACTGCTCCACTCTATAATCTATCAATGAATGATATCCCTGTAAAATTTGAACCATGTAAGGGAAGAAAATTCTGTAGTAACCTAGAAAGACAAGTGTTTTAAAATCCATAACTAAGCTAGATAGCTGTAGTACTGTGTGAGATGCCTAATGTTCATTTGGCTGCCATATATGAGTCATCTATAGCTTCAACTTCTTTATTGTGAAGTTGAAGGTGCCATTAAATACCCTTTTTAATTTCCATATATCAGTCTCAACTTGAATTTCACAGTTAAATTCATTTGTTGGTACTGATACTGTCCATGTATTTTAATACTATATATGCTATTGTTTTGCATGTTTTTTTATTTTAAAAAGCAAAACAGAAAAAAGGATAGAAATAATACAGAATTTAAAAAAAAACAGTAACAAATCAACACTAGTTACTATATTGCATATTGTTATCTGAGAAGTAATTTTTCAGGTTATAAGATGTAGGCATAAAAATGATCAAACAATCAAACAATGACAGCACAAAGTGTTCTTTTTGTTAAGGTAACATAGATTAGTAGTATAGCTATCTATTTTGCACACATATACATACATACAGTTATATGTGTATACCTACTTACATATAATCTTTTCCTTTCTTCCATTTTTCCTTTACCCTATCCCAGTTATTCTTTCCTTCTAAGTACTTTCTTTCTCATTCATTATTATAATATCTATTGTACAGCTTGGATCTTATTACTTTTTCAGTTTATTATTATTATTATTTATTTTTTATAATAGGGAGACCACATGATATTTACAAGTGTGAGTCAGATTTATTTCACTTATGAGTATAGTCTCAAGTTGCCTTCATTTACCTATAAAAGCCTCAAGATCATCCTTTTGTATAGCCGAGTAATATTCCACTGTATAAAAATACCACATCATTTTATACATTCTGCATTTTATGGGCATTTTGGTTGTTTCCAAGATTTATCTATTACAAATGGTGCTGCTATAAACATGGGTACACATATATTGCTGTAGCATGACATTTTCAAATTCCCTGGGAAAATACCCAGAATTGGAATAGCTGGATTGAATGTCACTTCCAGTCCTAGTTTTTTGAGGAATCCCCATACTGATTTCCACAGTGGTTGTACCAGTCTACATACCCACCAACAGGGGAGAAGGGTTCCTTTTTTTTACCACAGCCCCTCCCAACATTTGTTATCAGGTGATTTCCTGACACCAGCCATTCTTTCTGCAGTGAGATGAAAGTGATGTACCACATGGAGGTCGTTTTAATTTTGTTGTTGTTTTAATTTGCATTTCCTGAATGACCAGTGCTGTTGAACATTTCTTCATGGATTTATTTGCCATTTGTATTTCTTCATCTGAGAAGTGCATGTTCATCTCAGATGCCCATTTTTGGATTGGGTCTTTGAATTTAGGGGACCTGATATTTTTCACTTCTTTATATATTCTAGAATTAAATCTTTTGTTTGAGGAACAGGTGACTAAAGTTCTTTCCCATTCTGTGGGTTTTCTTTTCACTCTGTGGGTGAGATTCTTTGACGTGAAAAAACTTTAATAAGATGAGATCCTAGTTGTTGATTCTTTGAAGTACTTCCTGTGTGGGTTTGTTCATGAGCTCTGCCTACCCCTATGTCTTCGAGATTTCTACCTACCTTGTCTTCCAGTAGATTTAGTGTTTATATTTTAATATTTAGATCTTTGATCTACTTGGACTTTTGTTTAGTGCATGGTAATAGACTTGGGTTTACTTTCAGACTTTGGCATGTGGAAAGCCAATTTTTCCAGCACCATTTGTTAAAGAGGCTCTGTTTCTTCCAGTGAACATGCTTAGCCCCTTTGTCAAATATAAGGTGGCTGAGTGTCTTTGTAGTTGTATTTGCATCTTCAAATCTGTTCCATTGATCCTCTGGTCTATTTTTTGCTAGTACCATGCTGATCTTATCACTGTAGCTTTGAAGTATAATTTCAAGTCAGGGATTGAGATGCCTCTTGCCTTCCTTTTGTTGCCTAGAATTGCATTTGCTGTTGTAGGTCTCTTCTGGTTCCAGGTGAGTTTTAGGAATGTTTTCTCTAGATCTGTAAGGTATGTTAACAGCATTTTGATTGGAATTGCATTAAATTTGTATAACACTTTTGAGAGTATGGCCATTTTCACAATGTTAGTTCTTCCTAACCAAGAGCAAGGGATATGTTTCCATTTTCTAACATCCTCTTTAATCTTCTTTTTTAGAGTGCTATAGTTTTCAACGTCTAGGTCTTTTACATCCTTTGTTAGGTTGATTCCTAAGTATTTCATTTTCTTGGATGGTATTGTGAAAGTGTTATTTCATAATTTCTCTCAGTGAGTTTGTTGTTTGTATACAAGCATGCTATTGATTTTTGGGTGTTGACTATGTATCCAGCTACACTGTTGAATTTGCTTATTAACTCTAGTGGTCTTTTGATGGAGTTTTTGGGGTCTTCTATGTAGAGTATCATGTCATCTGAAAATAGTGATAATTAAATTTCTTCCTTTCCTATCCTTATTACTTTTATTTGTCTCCCTTGTCTAATTGCTCTAGCTAATGTTTCCAGAACTATATTGAATAGGAGTGGTGATAGTGGACATCCTTGTATTATTCTTGATTTTAGAGTGAAAGCTTTCAGTTTTTGTCCATTTAGTATAATGTTGGCTGTTGGTTTGTCTTAGATGACTTTTATCACAGTGAAGTAGATACCAGCCATTCTGAGTTTCTATAGATTTTTATCATTTACAAGTGTTGGACTTTATCAAAAGTTTTTTCTGTGTTTATTGAGATGATCATGTGATTTTTGTCTTTGGCTCTGTTGATGTGCTTGTTATAAATTTATATTATTGGCACCATTCTGTACATCCTTCTGTGTCATTCTTTAAACAAACAAATAAAAAATGCAAACTCTCTTTTAATATGTAATCTCTGATTCCATTTTCATATCCATTCAAATTTCTCATCTTTTTTTTCTTCTCTTTTGTGTTGTTCCCTTTCCTTTCTTTATGTTTCCTACTATTGTCAATATTTTTAAAAATATTTTAAATTCTTACAACTTTTATTGTTTTGCAATTGTTTTCCTATTTTCTAAGCCTAGTTTCTCATATACTTATGAGTTTTCTTTCAAGTTCTTTAAAAATGGTAATTATTTTTAACTAAGTGTTCATATTTAACACAGCTTTCCTCATTTTTCCACACCAAGACAACTTTGGGAGCCTTGTATGCACCAGGGTGAGAGCCTGGCATTTTCTATTTCTATTTCTTTAGAAGTGAAGCTTTCTGTAGCTAACAGAAACATTTTTATTTTCTAGTCATTGCTTCAGAAATGGATAAACTTTTCAAAACTTCGTGCTTCCCTCAAGGGCCTCAGTTGCAGTTCCACCCTCTGACAAAGATGGAAATCCTGCTGTGAGAGTCCTCAACCAGGGTGCAGAACCCCGTGTGTAGATCAGACATCATGGAGCCAAGTGCCACCTTTTTGTTCCCTTTGAGTTCTTTCTTCATTCATGGAGGCCCTGAGAATAAGAATAAAGACATCCTTATTCTTATTCTCTGAGAGCCTGTTTATATTTTTTGGCAAATCCATTATATTAATACATATACACATATATAATAGCATTAAAAATTCTATGTGTTTATAACAGAATTTTGAATAACTTGTAACAATCATGGCATCCTACATGTTCTTTAAAATACTTTAATATTTGTCTGACTTTTTCCCTGATCATTTCTACCATTATATAAATACAATCAAATTAGGATCCTGACACTTTAGTCATTTCACTTTAATTAGATACAATCAAAATTCTATTTTTAAAAGCCAATGAATGGCAATGTTTTACTTGACTTTTTGCTTCTAAATGGCTTAGCAAAAACTAAAACCACTTTCTTTCTATAAAAAATAAACAATTCTGTATGAATATTGTAGAAAAGATTAAAAATAAAATAAAAAATATATATAGTTTTTCACTTACTTTCACTATTTATATTTAAAATAAGATTTCACTTTATGTAAGAGTTTACTGTCATGTAGTTGTTCCATATTTTTATACTTAGCCATTTAAGAATTATCTCCAAGTCAGTTGACAAAACTACACACTCATTACTCTTCAATGTCTAGAGGAAGCCCTTATGTGCACTTACACTAAAATTGATAGCATAAGCCACAATGGAAATTATCTCTTTTAGGTGCCACAATATTTATCTAGTGAAGATATTATTTTCACTATTAAAGTTTTAGTATAGTCACTGGATTTACACAAGAAAATAAAACAACAGAATTTTAAAGTCATAAAATGAAATAAACTCTGACTCCAAACTATAAAAATGCTTTAGCAGTTATGGCCTTGTGCAGAGCATTAACAATATCAATAAAATCTCTTTTTCTTTAGTATTCGCATTTTCATATTTCCTATTTTATTTTGGCTATTATAGGTAAGTATATTTTGAATATTCTTAAGTATAATATAAATCTTTGTAAATGATTTGTAATCTCATCTCAGTATGTATATTTAGAAGTCAATATGTTGGACTAGTAGCCTTTTTTTTTTTTTACTTTTCATTTATTTTGGCAAATTACCATCCCTAATGGTTTTACTAATATGTAGTTAACCTCAGAAGTTCAGGAAAATGCCCATTTCATGATCTGTATGCCCACACTGGTTATATTTACCTTTTTCTTGTTTGACAGTTGGCACTTTCATTGTCAAAGCTAAAAAATCATTGTACAATTTGTTTGGATTATTTAATTATTAGTGAAGTTGAAACCGTGTTCAATTATTTAATTTAATTTTATATAATTTTTATTAATAGATCAAGTACACAGAAAATTGGGCAAAGAGAAAAAAATCGTAACTAGCTTACCTAGAAGATGGACTATGAGATATATTCAGCTGAATCCATATTTGTCAGGTGTAAAAACTACAATGAGGAGAAACTAAATGGTTTTGTCAATGTGTGCAACCAATATTTTCACTAGAATGAAAAGTCAGCAATCTAAATTTTCACCAAGCCAGGCCAAGATATTTTGCATTATCCCACAACTTCTTTGTGAGAGGTTTTGATTTGCATTGATTAGTAATTAAAATTTTGTAATTGAAAATTGTTGAGAAAAATAGTAATTTATCCTAACTTCTTGTGCAACACTGCTCAAAATTTAAGCTATCTTAAGCATAATGTCTTACAATGTATTTGGTGTGATTTAAATAAATTGGATGTCAACTGTAGATCACTATAAGCTTTTAATAATTAAGTGCTTTCTTTGTCACTAGGGGTAAAATGTACTCTTCAAATCAAGAGAATAATTATTTTTCCTGACAAGATTTCACAGTGCTTGATTGAGATTTTTGGATGCATATATATATATATAAGTTGACATTTTGCATTTTCTGTTTTCCCCCAGGTAACATCTAAAAGCATTCGTATGATTTAGCATTAATGAGAACCAAACACATTAACCCTAAAATGCCTATTTTGCTCAAAGCCACATTCTACCTAGAAAGATATATAAAATTATTCCTTATCATGGAACAAGACCCCAGTTTTTAAACAAAGCCTGGGGCCCTTTAAGCTGAGACATAATAAAGACAGCAATTCTCTTCTCCTTTTTATGCTAATAGCAGTATTTATCTAAGTTTTAAAGAGAAAGAACATGACTCATTTCATTCTTTGTATTAACTTGTCATGTGTTAGTATTTCCTGTGTTTTTAAACTTGAGAGCTGTGCAAAATATTCCAAGAACTGACTTCACTAAAGACTGTATAAATGGGAAGTAAGGAAGTTTTGCCTTTATGTATGTGACAACTGTCACATGAAAAGTATACAAAGAAGCAATTTCTGTGCATCCACACACACTCCAGTTGTAGTATCAGTGACCCTGAAGAGCACATCACTAAGCTAACACATCCCAGCCCTTCTCTAGAAAGCTCAGTGATGGTCCTGATGGAGAGGAGCTGTTATGGTTTGTGTCTTGATGTCCCCCACAAAATCTCATACAGTTAGTGGGGAGCAGACTTTTCTGAGGTGGTTGAATATAGAGTTTGTGACTGATTCATGATCTAATGATGAGATTAAGGATGTGAGTGCTACACCTACCCTAGGGTGGGTAGCCTACAGACAATATAAGGCACAGAAAGAGATTTTTCCTCTCTTTCTTTCTCTCTCTCTCTCTCTCTCTCTCTCTGTCTTCTTTTCTCTTACTCTCTATATATTTCTCTTTCTTCCTTTCTCTCTCTCTCTCTGCCTCTCTCACTCTTGCTCTTGCTCTCTTGTTTTCCTGATCTCACTCTCACTTTCTCCTTGCTTCTGGTGTCTTCTGATGCCATGAACCATTGTCCCTCTGCCATGGGCCACCCTTCCTGGTACATTGGAACCAGTCATTTATGTACTGAAACCTCTAAAACTGTGAGCTAAATAAACCTCTTCCCTTTAATTTTGGGTGTAGGATATCTTCTCTCAGCAATGAGAAAAATAGCTAAGACAGGATCATTGGTGATCATTAACAATACTAATGGGTTGGTGCAAATTGGAAGGCAGAGGAACTCTCATTGTAAATATCAATAAAAAAGATGAAATTAGAATAGATGAAAAATAATAAATTGTACTGAATGAGTGGCTGCTCATTTTACATGTGCTTTTCATGTTTTAAGTTAGTTCACACAGAAAACGCTGGAAGTATAATTTCTCTGAATCTTGTGAATGAATAAACTAAGAGACAGAAAACTTAAGAAATGTGTCCAAGATTTCATAGGTTAGAGGTGCATTTTGACAATGTTGCTCCACTGTAATGCCGTGTTCCCTGCTCACTAGCGGGATGAGATGCCAGGCCCCATTTGATGTCTATGAGGATGGTTTTTGGGCTCTTTGTAGCCTAAAATTAGGTGACTTCTGTGAATTCCTTTGGCATTTTCTAGGACTATGTGAAATAAGGTGACCTAAAGCCAGTCCATCAATTAAGGTATTTAAGTAGAAAAAACTGAACTATGTCTAATATCTACTTTATGGCTTTAGATTTCCCTAAGGATAGTCAATTATTCCCTCTATCTTCCATAGTTACATGTGCATCCACTTGAGATTACTCATTTGTTAACATTCTATAGAAGCAAGTGCATCGGTGATATAAATTTCATCATATTTCAGAAATTAAGATACATATGATTAATGAATATGAATATAAGAAAGTAGCGAGATTGATTTTTTAAAAATTTATGTTATATTATAGTGAACAAAGAAAACAAGTTTTTTTATTCTCTAAGTTTATTTATAATATTTAAGTGTTCTCTAAACTGAATTTTCTTAAATGATATTTTTAAAATTACATGGAACCAGTATTTGTCCTACAATGCCTAAATTTATTCAATGTAATCTCCTCGGTTTATCTATATTCTCAGGAATAACAAGACTTAGGACTTTTGTTTAAAGTCCAGTAATATTCCACTATATGTTTATGGCATGTGTTATCTATTCACCTACCCATGTAAAGTTGGATCCTTTCTAGGTCTTGTGCATTGTGAACAATGCTGTTGGAACAGGAGAGCACAGACAGTGCTTCAGGTCTCCTTATTTCAACTCTTTTGGGTACTCCATCTAGCTATATTTGGGAATGCAAGATAATACTGGATAATAAATGGGATTACTGGAAAATACTTCAAAGATGCCATTTATATGAGAGTGCCGTTATAGTCAAACCTGTAGAGACACAGAATACAATATGGGTTGTTTCGGGATATGGAGTAAGAAAAATGGGGAGTTACTGTTCACTGGGTATAAAGCTTGATAAATGCTAGGTCTGTATACCTCAGGGAAGTGCTATGCAACATAGTACTCATCATTAACAGCACAATCTTGTGCACTCCAGAATTTAAGGTGATAGACCTTATACAGACACACACACACACACACACACACACACACGCACACACACACATGGACACAAAGAACAAAGAAACTTTGGGTTGTGCCAGGTATGACTATCACCTTGATTGTGGTTACATTATATGAATTCACATATATCCAAAGTCATCAAATTGTATTCATTAAATTTGAACCTTTCTTTGTATATCAATTATACCTAAATGAAGCTAGTTTTAGAAATAAATGAATGTGTTTAGCTCCATTAATAAAGTGAGACAGGGAGAAATAAAACTTTAAGAACATGGAGAAACATCCCAGGAAATAAAGATTATTGCAAGGGTAGAGACTATAACAACTGAGGGGTGGTGGGAATGGTGGGAAAGCAGGACATGGTGACTTTTCATTAAAATTATTTTGTTTTTTATTAATATAAATACATGATCCATGGTAAGAAAAATGACAATAGTACCTAACAACCTCTATCTGAACCATTCAGGTTATTTTCATAAACAAAGAGTACCATCAGTTTTTCAAGAATATAGGAAAACTGATGTGTAATTTTAAATACGTGTCATGCATGATACCTGTTCTGTCATATATAGTGGTTACCTAAATGCAAGATAAAGTGACACTTGATAGCAAGCATAATTCATAAGATGTTAAAATAAATGGAGGCTTCTAGATCATTCTTGTAATGATCAACTAGTCAATGTGTCTCTCCTTAAAATAGCTTCCACCACAGAAGGACTAACAGGATTACAGATTCAGTATTGCCTTAAGAAGAATTTCAAATCTTTCTTTGTTTTAAACAGTTTTCCTTATTGTAAAAGGAAGAATAAAAAATGGAGAAATGAGAGACAAATATTTGTGATGACACTGTTGTAGCCTTCAATTTTGTGCCCTGTTTTGAGGGATAGAGAAAAATGCAGAAATGAAAGGTTATTCTGTTCCTTTAAGTCCTCTACTTCTAGTCTTATCCTTAGTCTAATGGACTGCTCTCCAAATTTTCCTTTCCAGTTGGTATAGGCTTCACTAGAGTTTGACCTCTGCTCTTTTACACAAGGTTCAGATTCTATTAAAGCATTTGCACTTCTAATCTCTGGTAAATAGATGACATCCAAGAAGCTGCTAAGGAAAGTATTAATGTTAAACACCATGAGGCACAAACACAAATTTTCAACTTGGCTTAGAGAAAAAATATTCTCTGAGCATCCCACTGATTGTCTACCCCAAGTCAGTACTGCATATAAGTGAGGTGGTGTGGCCCCCTGTGGCAAATGGAAGGAAAGAGCTCCCTCAAAACAGGACAGGTTGGGAGGCAGGAAGTGACGAGGGTGGGCACCTGGGAGCCCAGGCCAGTGAGGTGTGCAATGCAGGCAAACGGGCACTCAGTGCTCTCCAGTGAGGTTTGCAGTCCCTAATGTGTGTGTGTCCCTTCCCAGACACATTGAGAAATTCTCACCCCCATCTTCCTTCTCACAGAGGTTTTCCCTGAGCAGTGCAAATTCTATCAGAAAAGCCAAGAGGTCAGAAACCAGTCTCCTTAAGAAAGCTCACGTAACTTTTTAAAGCCTCCTGAAAAAGTGGCTTCCACATTGTTCAGACATCACCTACATTTAGCAAGTACTTTTTCCAGCATCCATACTAGGACATATATGTCCAGAATTCATTCTTGAAATAAAGACACCTTGTGATTCTGTTATTCTGCTTCAATAGGCTAGGGAATCTATGAGACTAACAAAAGCTCTAGATGAATTCTAGTAACAGAAGTTCAGTGCGAAACAAATTTGAGCCACATATGGAATTATAAATTTTCCAATAGCCACAATGAGCATATAAAACAAAATATACAATAACATTATATATATATATATGTATGCTGAAAATTTGTATTCATTCCTCATTAATTTTAACATTAATAATTTTCTGGTTGGTACATAAAATATTAAATGTTACATTTTAATACATAACTAATAAAATGTTTATGAATGGGGCATTTTATATTCTTATTTTAAGTTTTCAAAATATAGTACATTTTCTCTTATGTATAGCAGATAGGTAATAATTCAATTCTTCACCAGTCATGTGTGTCTTTAGGCCAATATATTTACTCACAAAAGTCATGATTCTTGGCTCAGCAAAATATGGTGTGAATAAATACAAACACAATTTTGGCAAAACCTTTAAGGGATCACTAGAACCACAAATTAAGATTTCCTAATCACACAGCTGTGTTCCTCTTCAAGGTATTAAAAGTACAGGCAAAAATCTTGTCAAACCAATGCAACCATAGAGTTGCATAAAGCAAAGCTATACAGCATTAACGATTCTTGCTATAAGCCTGCTCTCCTTTATTTCCTAACTTTAGTTTCCTAAAATTTATGAATATAGACAATTGCCTTCAGGAGTTTTCCAACAACTGGCAAAAAATACTGCAGCTCCCCAAGTTACACTGTTTCCATACCTAAGCATTGTAGGTGTTTCCTACAGTTTTTTTTTTTTTTAATCGTTTTGTCCTGATTCTCGATGACTCTTTCCACTGTTTTCCTCTGACAAGTTTGTGACTTTCTATGTTTGTTTGAGTCCTATGGAAAAGTAGGTACATGCTCAGGTTTAAACTCATTTATGCTGTTCAAATGCAACAGAGGCACAATTTATGAAAATACATCTCCTAATATGGGGTGTTTGTGTTTTGAACAATGCCAGCTCTTTGTGTGCCTAGTTCTTAAAGAAAACCAGTAATAGAACATGAAAAGTAAGTTTTTCATCTTCTTAGTATAGAAGTTTAAATAAAAGTTCCCGACTCAACTGAGTTCTCAAAGTAGTTCCCCATGTATCTCTCTATGCATTTCTCACTGGCATTAGATGTGCCAAATGATTTTTATGTCAAAAACATCCAAGGAGCATTTTCAAGACTAAAATCAATAGCAACTCAAAGAACAGCCAATTATATATGTACACAGGTACAGTTTAGACAGGAAGGGAAACATTGGAAAATACGTAATTCAGATCAAGAGATGGGATGTAAGTTTGGTTGCCAAGGCATGTTAACCCTATCATAAAAGTTGTTTATAAAATCACTAATAGTGGCTACTGAGGGTGCTTAGGTTATATAAATAGTTATGTATTTCTAAATCTTTTATCATCATAAACTTTGTAAATTTTGTATTATTACTTATAATAAATTGAATTATTTTCACATATACAAGACTTGAATGAAATCAACTTCATTTAAGTAAATATTGAAAACCTCTGTGCTTAAAAATATAGAAAATTAAAAATTTCAGTAACTGACTCTATCCATGAAGTAGTTTAGCCTTTCCCTTTTATTTGCATAGTAGATATCATTTGTATTGCACAACTACTTATAAATGACCTCAAATCATATAAAATTATCTTTATTAAGTTTGTTAATTTCTCAAGTTGTTTTCTATATATTCGATTTATCCCCAGAAGGTGCTCTGAATAAAGCTATCAAAACTTGCAAATATATATATATATATATATATATATAATATTATTTTAGGAATGTTTGATTCAGTACAACAGAGCAGATGGAACTTGGAAAAATACAAAAGAGTTTCAAAGGTAGATGGTTCAGTACAGAAGCTAGAAGAGAAATCCTTGTATGTATGAAAATGTAAACCTTGGTTTAGAGTATGTTGGTAACAGGACAGAAATATGACAGCATAATATCCCTGACAGATCTAATCACATGAAAACGAACTCCTTGGTGTCCACGGAGAAATACTGTGCCATTAATTCTGTTCCATTCTCATGCACACTAACAGTTTCCATCCTAATTAAATGTGCTGCTGGAACACATGTTTTATTTGTTGTCTTTGCTGTGCCATTAGATTTGATATACTCATAATTCCTATCACCTGGGGATGGGAAATTCCTCTTGGAAACTTACATCAGTGTCTTCCTCAAGCAAAGGCTACTTAAGTATCATATTGCACTAGCAGTAAAGAGCAGGCCTAAATTAAAGAGCTGAAAATATTGAAGCCATTCTCTTGTGCATTGTATATTTATAAATGTAGTGTATAAGTGTAAAGTCTAAGTGCAGATGAAGTTAGCTTAAACCAACTTATGTTGGCATTATTTCCTATTTTTCACTGGGAAGTTATTTTAAAATTAAAAGTTGTATTGTATTTTATTAAATCATGTATTTCTGCTGGGATTAGGGCAGTGACAATGCAATCAGTAGATGGACCCAGCAAACACCCACCCTTAATCCCGTCACTCTTAATCCTAGCATTGACCCATGAACCAGTCGCAAACTCTAGGTTGAGCTCCCTTGGAAAAAGTCCCATCGGAGAGTGCATGAGGCTTTGGGTGGACATTTAGACACAAACCATAACAGCAACAGAAAATTTTCATTCTAGAGGCATACTATTTCAGGGTATTTCATCTTTGCTAGTTTTAAAGATTATCAGTTGAAACAGTCCTTTCTTTGATACATTCATATATAATGTAATATCTAAGCTTAATTTAGCATTTCAGTCTAAAAATTAAAGCAAGAAGAACCCAGAATGAAATGACTTTACTTTTAATAATATTTGCAGTGACAAGACAGAGCAACCAGGCAGAACTTGGGAAAAAAAAAACATAAACAGGGTTTCAGTGGTTGATGAGAATGTAGAGAGGGAAGACAGAAAATTCATTATGTCAGTGGAAATCTAAATCCAAGTT
Source organism: Dasyprocta punctata (assembly GCA_004363535.1). NCBI lineage: Eukaryota > Metazoa > Chordata > Mammalia > Rodentia > Dasyproctidae > Dasyprocta > Dasyprocta punctata. The sequence goes on along the minus strand of RJWM01007816.1, from coordinate 18,327 downwards.
AGAAGTGCCTAGGTACCAGGACAGCAATGTGCCACATATTTTTTATATGTGTTATATTCCTTACACAACTAAAGGTTGAAGGAGTAACTGAGCTTGAAGAAGTTTGAAAGCCTGGGTTGAAATTAAGTTTGTGGAAAACATGGTATTTAACAGGGAGTTTTATAAGTTCTCACTGAAATTGTATTTGAAATCCTTCACTACCATAATTCTGCTATTAATCCTTGAATTGTCAATTAGTGTAGAATAATATGGAAATAGGGTCTTACATCTTCATAGACAAAAATATTCAGTGATACAGGATTTGAACATTAATTTTAAAAGTAGGGTTTGAAAAAAACAAAATAAATGCATTCTAAAACAAGAGGTTAAATGTATGTCAACACAGAGTGTCTGAATATAGATTTTTAAAGATCACACTTTAATATTGTTTACACAATTTCAAGCAGACAGAGGACTATAGATTAAAGGTGGCATATTTAATAAGCTATTGCAACAATGAGATTTGAAAAGTTAATTTTCTTGACAGAAGAATTATCTTTGAAACAATTTGAAGAATGTATAAAAACTACTCAAGCTATTATTGTCTTCTCTTACCCAGACACACAGGTGAATCTTATAAGAAAAAACTCTGATGATATGTAAGATTTTAATTCCTGCAAAAATCCTTGCAACATTTGCCTATTGTTAATGAAATTTATGTATTTTTATGTACACATGCAGTATCAAAATATAAATATAGATGTGAAAAGTAAACCAAAGCAAGTATTTCTTATTTCCAAAGATTTTTAAACTATTTCTTTTATTAATGTTTCTTGATCAGTCAGTCTAGTATTTACTTGTGAAGTTTCAATTCTATGAAGGTGGTATCTGTCAGAGCTTTGTAATTCATGAGTTATCCTTATCACTTTCTAGTTATTAGACTTCTTTTATGCCAAATGTAATATATTTAAACTTGTTTTTCAATTTCATAAATTGGTTTTCCACTTGTTTGCTATACCTTGCATTATTTCATTCTTAAAATTTTTCTCTGTGCTTCCACATCTAAGCATACACATCTATTTTCATTCTTTTCCCTGTTCATAAATCCAAGGTCCCCTCAGGTCTCCTTGAGTAAGAACTTCCTAGTTGTCTTTTCAGCAACTCTGTTGCATTATAATAATTTACTCTTATTTTTCAGCTATGTTCTTTCCTTGAAAGCCACTACATCTCCTCATGTGATTGATCCTATTTTTTCCTCTTTGATCATCATTTCATAGTATCATCTATAAGCTATCAAAGAGTTGTGGAGTTATGAGAAATTTTATCGTGTTTATAACTTTTCTGGCATTTCTCATTCACATGAAAAAGAAGGGAAAAGCTTGGCATTTCTGAAGTCTGAAATTTTAGCACTGAAGTCCTGTGGCGCCTATCAGTAAAGTGGAGCAGAGCTACAGATAAAGGACGTTGGACGAGCTAACATCATCTGTGGACCAATGTGTCATTCTTCTATTTCAATTGTACCTAATTCTGTGTTCCCTTCTGTAATGAGCATTCTCAGCAAATAATATTTTCATTTTTGTTCCTAATTAAATCTTAGCATCTTCTCAGTCACTGGGGGTGGTTTGAAGAATTTCCTGGACTTCCCTTTATCGAGGGATCTACCTCTCCCTCTGGGGAAAGATGGTCAGCAATACTCTTCAAGAGTCATATTCTATGATGAATTGATATGGCATGGAAGGCCATGGCTATTCTAGCTCACATTGGGATTACCCAGAAAAAGTATTTTTAGCTCCATATTTTCCCATCAAGTGGCCGAAACTGTAATGAGGCTTTTTGAACAGTTCAACTTCTCCCTCAGTATCATTTACAGTCTTTCTTGTTCCTTCCACTGTTGCTGTTCCAAGTGGACATTTCCTAAGAAATATCTTACAGTTTAAGCTTTGTTTCTAAATCTGCTTTCAGGGGAATTGACCTTGCAACAGTAAGTTATGGAATGCCACAGACATTTTATCTGTGCATGAACTCATTAACTTATTGAATTTACAGGAGGCATATGACATAGCTCAATCTGGCCCCAAATGTTTGACCCAAGTCTCTATTTCAACTCCACCTCTCACCTCTCAGCTAGCAGTTGACATTGACAATACCCTAGTGGTTTGCCCATTTATTTTACTTCTGGACTTTTACTGTACGCATTGTGAGTAATGGATTGATTAGCCTTTCCCTCAAGTTCACTACTTTATTAGCATATTTTGTGGAAATTCTGATTTGCTTCTGACTTGAGCACTACCCTGTTTCCACAGTTTCTCACACATTTATCTTTGCATGCCTTTCATTATCTCCACCGAAAGGTTGGAGGGACAAGGAAACCAGTTAGCTCAGCAGCACAAGCACCTTCCTGGCAAGCATGAGGTCATGATTTCAATCCCTGGTACCAAAAAATAATAATAATAATATGCCTTTCTCTACTACAAAGACAGAAATTAAAATGGAGCACTAAAATATACTAAACCATATTTTAACAAGTATCTCATTTCCATAATGATATTTGAAGGTCAAATTAAAATATAATTATTATCTTTAAATCACTTTGATAATAAAAAGCCACTCATTCAAAGAAATGAAGATTGCCTCAAATTTTCTAATTGAGGTTACTTAACTCAGAATAGTTCAATTTGAAGAGTCTAAATTTAAAAATCAGCCCAACTTGATTTGAATTTCATATATTTTTGCCAACTTTCCTCAGCATTTCCACCTGTATAATGGAGATTATCATAACCTCATGGGATTATTTTAAGGGTTATAAGCAAAAATGTATATGAAACTTTTACTGTGACCTGTCACACACACACACACACACACATACACACACACACACACACGTGATAAATGGCAGATACTACTTGCATGTTTTCATTTTTAGGTGTTAAAGATTGAGGACATAATACTCAAGTAGAGGCCAAATATATCCTTTAACACAACACAATACTCTGAACAGATTCATAAATAGTTTGTCACAAAAGGGGTGACCTTGGGAAATGTTTCACATATTTTTGCTATTTGCTTTTTTTTTTCTCTATAGGTGAAAATTATAAATCAACAAGTACACTAATGATGTTTGGAGGCTATGGATTATAGGAATCAGATTATAAGAGATAGCGGAAACTGTCTTGAAGCATTTTAATATGTTAAGCATTAAGCTATCATCACTTTCATTCTTCAAAATCTCTTAAAATTTATAGAAGTTGCTCATCATGGTGTTCAAGGATCGAGCATGGCCTTGTTATATTATATGCTTGGCTTATTTATTGGTGATAAGCATATGAAACGTGATAGTAACTAACATGTGAATGGGATACTTATTAATCTACTTGGGATATTAAAATTTAAATATTATTTTAAGCACATCTAAACAATAGAAGTGTCAATTCTTTAAAGCAAAGTTGAGAAAGAAAGCATGAGAAAGGCACTATGAGTGTGTGTGTGTGTGTGTGTGTGTGTGTGTGTGTTTAGATAGTACCAAGCTAAAACAAAAGGAATGGCTCATTAAGTTTTTGATATAGTCTAGTCCTGGGACTGAACATCCTAGGAAACCATGGAAACGAGAACAAGAACATAGTTACAACACACGATACAGAGGATTTACAGCCTGCTAAAAATGTCCCAAAAATTTTTGTGGTGAACAAACTGCAAAATAATTTGATGTTGTAAATGTTCTAATAAATTTTCAAGGGTATTAATTCCAGATGTTACTATCCCTGAGGAAGATTTCTGGAAATCATTTTCCGGAAAAGACAAGCCTGTGGCTAACAATAAAACCCACAATCTTTGGTGTAAGATACACTTATTACTTCTATTCCATCTATATTTCAATCTGTTGGTAACGGAAGGTTTTTCAGTCTATTTCAGTACTGGCTCTATCACAGCTTGTAAACATGAATTTTGGCGATGAATGTAATATTACAAAAAGAACAGAACTATGATTAAGATAAGAGGCTTTGGATTGAAGCCCTGGGCTTCTATTCTCTCCTTATTACTTACTTGCAATTTCTGTGAGTTTCAATTTCCTAAACTGTTGATTGGTGAAGCTTATATCCTTAGAGTTACTGAGCCATTGTATGAACAATTTGGTGAGATATATAGTGGTCAAAATAAAAGCTTATAACAATAATAATATTGGGAGTCAGTAACAAATGTCAGATTAGTTTGGCAATCTGTGTTAGAAAAAAAGAAAAACTTCAGAATATTTTTTTCTAAAATGAACTTATAGCTCATAAGTACAAAAGGTACAGTTAATACTGTAAAATAGCATTTTTCAAATTTGTATTCGTGCTAAATACAAATTTGACAGTAATTTATAAAGTGTTGCTATGAATACTCTGAATTGTGTCCATGAATATAAAAGAAGAAAAAAATATATTTACTTATTTCACTATTTTAAGTTTCCTAACTTTATTTGCTATTTATTACCTTGCAGTTTTCATATTTGTAGTGGTTACTCTCTGGATCTTAACTTCCAAATTATATTCTTTAAAATATTTTGAGAGTAATACTCATAAAGGAAATATGACAATATTCACAATAACAGACTTGTCCAAAATTTATTGTTTATTGAGAATTTTCAGCATCTATCTATATTTTTGTTTTATGATAGATTTATGAGAAATTTGTAAAATGAAATGAGGTGGAGTAATAGGAATGAGTCACATAGCATAGTATACATATAGCATTTATTTTCTACTTTTAAATTCTTCTATAACATTTCTTCCTATTTGTGTGTGTATGTGTGTGTGAGAGAGAGAGAGACAGAGAGAGAGAAAGGGAGAGAGGCAGAGAGGGAGAGAGAAAAATGTTGTGAGATTTACTGACCATATGAATAAATGAATGTGTAATCCTAGGAGATTCTAAAGAACGCGGTAAAAACTCTGTTCTCATTAGAATGGAGAAGCCTTCAGTGATTACAGTGGGTCCTGGCTTGAAAGAAGACAAAAGTGAAAAGTCTTGTTTCATTTCACATAATGAGTGCACCTGCAATGATGAAGGTCTCATCTCTGAGGAAGGAAACATGAGCTGCTTCATGCAAGGGAGCTCCAATATCACTTAAAATCCATCAAAGTATGTTTAGCTACTTAAACCCTCACCTTCATTCTGTGCCTGGAAGGAGCATGATTCTGCTGGAGATGCGGGAGTGTCAATCTGATCCCAATTTTTCAAAATTTGGCCTGGATGTTTTTACCATTCTTTTTAAAATGAAATAAGAAATGCATCAATTAGATTATGTCAGACAAAGTGTTCTCAATATTTGCCTCAGTTAATGCTGAGTTGGCTTGTCCTTCTTTCATGTATTTGCAAAGCTGCCAACACTCTCTTTGCTCCATTCTAAACAAACAAAACATAGCAAGACTTGATTTAAACCCAAAATGTTTACTATGGCCACTGGCTATGCCCAATAACATGGAGTAGAATTTCTGTAAAGCTGCTGCATTCTCTGCAGACCTGGTTGAGTTCTAATTGATGTTTTCAGAACATAGATTACCTTGAGAAGATAAATGTCAGCACTAGTGGCTTAATAGCTATTATAATCTGAATTTTGTCCTTCTTTCTCCTTCTCTAATTCCTTCTCAACTATTTCCATCTTCTTATTCCTCTTTGCAATCTTTCTTTTTCTTTGTCATAAAATTTCTACTTCTGGCTCTTCTATGCTTTGTGTTGGTCTCCAAGTTCATGTGTTGTGTAGCTTAGGCATCAATGTGATAGCATAAAGAGGTGGTCTTCAGGAGGTGATTAAATCTTGAAACTAAAACCTTCATGAATTGAACTAAGGTCCTTTCAATACTTCTCACAATACTCAACTCTCTTTTGCTCTTGCAAGATTAATAGTAGACACCTCCCAGGATGTGAGGACACAGAATTCAATGCTCCGCCTTGGAAGCACGGCCAGCCCTTTACCAGACACGGTATTTGACAAGGTCTTGATCTTGGCCTTCTCAACTTCCAGAATGGTGGAAAATAGATGTCAGTTATTTTTAAATTTCCTACTTTGATATTTTGTGATAGCAGTACAGATGGTCTAAGACAGTGTCCTTTAGGAATGTCCTCTCAAATGTATTAGCCAGTCAGGTGTATTTACATAAAGTTGCTAAAAAGGTTAAACTTTCAGATCTCACCTTTGATAAAATTATTTCCAATTCTTCCCTAGTACCATGAACTGTCAATGTTTCTTCCATAGTATAAATTCAGATATGCTTGATCTTTCAATTAACAATAATCATATCTCAGATAAACCTCCTTGGCTATGATGCCACTACTGAGCAAAGCTGTTAATCTTTGACGAAGTGTATCAATAGAGAAACACGTATGTGACCTTTTCTTTCTTATACAGTATATCACCCCTTTTCATAAATTATGTTCTTATCATATATTAGGAAGTAAAATCTTGACGTAATTGAGATCACCGAAGTTTGAATATATCACTGAGGAAAAAACCATGCTATTCCCATCAATTCAGTTTTGGGCATTTAACACACCCAATATCACAGCTGATTACTCAGTGATAGAAAGACATGTTTAAAATTTGAAATTTCAGGACAGCTGATTTTCATTCTATCATTTATACTTAAGAGGAAAGTGGCTTTCTTTAGTTTAACCTCTCTGAATATCAATTGGTTTGTCAGTAAATTGGGGATGCCTACCACTAGGGTTATTGTATCTATAAATAACATCCTTGAAACTTTGTTTAGCCTATATTCAGATATCAGACTTTTCCCTTGGTGTGATCTATTTTGAAATTGTATAATAAAAGTAAAACAAAAGATAAATAATTATATATTACTTGACACCCCAAATCACTAATATTTTTACTCACAAAATTTTTTCAATGCTTTCTACATGTTACAAATGATGCTAAAAATTATTAAATAAAATAACCTGTCATAACCTTAAATAATCTAAACAATGACATGCAAGATTAAAACTCTTTCACCATCTTTGAAGAAAAGGTATTTGCTTTTGGAAAAAACAACTGAACAGTTAATATTGCCAACTTGTAAATGAAGTTAGATTACACAGAGTGAATAATATAGATAATTATACTTATTTTTTGTGAAATTCGGTGTCTTTCCTTTTAACTAACTTCTGTAATAATAAATCTATTACAAAGCACTGATGCGTATGGAAACAGTTACAATAAATAACTCATATTCTTGGCCAAAAGTCACAATTTAAACTTCTTTGTTCTTCTGCATAGTCTTTAGATAGTAAACATGGATTAAATCTAGGATGTCACAAGGCTGAAAGCTACACTGAATGGTATTTCCAGGTACAGTATAAAAACTACTCAAGAAAAAAATTCTAGAAGCTTACTTTTATTGTTATATTTAATCATGTCACACACCCACATATACACACACTAATGCTCCTGAATATGTATAAGAAAGAGTTCTTGTTTTTAATTTTCCTAACAATTTAATTATTATTATTTTTATTTTTATTTTAAAAAGCAAAACAGAAAAAGGGTAGAAATAATACAGAATATAGAAAAAAAGTAAGAAATCAATACTAGTTAATGTATTACATACTGTTATCTTAAAAATAGATGTTCAAGTTATGAGATCTACACAAAAAAATGATCAGACAATCAATGACAACACAAACTATTCTTTCTGACGAACTAACAGAGAATTAGTAGTATAGTTATCTATCATGCATGCTTACACATACATGTAATTATATGTGTATATCTACGAACATGTAATCTTCTCCTTTCTTCCATTTCTCCTTTCCCCTATCCCAGCAATTCTTTAATTTTGAGTACTTTCTTTCCCTTTCCTTACTACACTGTCTGTTATACATTTTGGATGTTATTACTCTTTCAGTTTTTTTATTTTTTATACTAGGGACACAATACGATATTTATAAATGTAAGTCTGATTTATTTCACTTATGAGTATAGTCTCAAGGTGCCTCCATTTACCTAGATAAGCCTAAAGATTGTCCTTTTTCACAGCTGAGTAATAAATACTCCATTGTATAAAAATCCACATCTTTTTCATCCATTCTGTATTTGATAGTCAGATTGTTGTTTCCAAGATTTACCTATTACAAATTGTGCTGCTATAAACATGGGTGAACATATATTGCTGTGACATGACACTTTCAAATTTTCTGGGAAAATACTGAGAAGGAGAATAGCTAGATTGAATGGGACTTCCAATCCTAGTGTTTTGAGGAATCTTTACACTAATTTCTACAGTTGTCACACCAGTCTACACTCCCACCAACAGTAGAGAAGGGTTCCTTTTTCCTCACAGTCTTGCCAACATTTGTTATCAGTTGACATCTTGATGGCAGCCATTCTTTCTGGAGAATCTCAATGTTGTTTTAATTTGCATTTTTCAAATGACCACTGATGTTGAGCATTTCTTCATGTATTTATTTGCCATTCATATTTCTTCATCTGAGAAGTGCATGTTCATTCATCTCACAGGCCCATTTTTAGAGTAGGTCTTTGAATTTGGGGGCCTGAAATTTTCAATTCTTTATGTGTTCCGGATATAAATGCTTTATCTGAGGGATAGTTGGCTAAAATTCTTTCCTATTCTTTGGGTTTTCTTTTCACTTTATTGGTGATTTCTTTTGAAGTGCCAAAACTTTGTAACAAAATGAGATCCCAGTTGTTGATTCTTTGAAGTACTTCCCGTGCAGTTTGTATTTTGTATGTGAACTCTGCCTACCCCTTTGTCTTCAAGATTTCCACCTACCTTGTCTTCCAGTAGATTTAGTGTTTCTATTTCAATATTTAGATCTTTGACCCATTTTGACTTTTGTTTAGTGCATGGTGATAGATATTGATCTAGTTTCAGTCTTCAGCATGTGGAAAGTCAATTTTTTGAGCACCATTTATTAAAGAGGTTCTCTTACTTCCATTGAACATGTTTAGTCCCTTTCTCAAATATAAGGTGGCTTAGTGTCTTTGTAGTTGTATTTGTATCTTCAAATGTGTTTCATTGATCCTCTGGTCTATTTTTTGCCAGTACCATGCTGATTTTATCACTGTAGCTTTGTAATATAATTTCAAGTCAGGAATTGAAATGCTTCCTTTCTTGCTTTTGTTGCCTAGAATTGCATTTGGTATTGTAGGTCTCTTCTGGTTCCAAGTGAATTTTAGGAATGCTTTTTCTAGATCTGTAAGGTATGTTAACGGTATTTTGATTGGAATTGTATTAAATTTGTATAACACTTTTGGGAGTATGGCCATTTTCACAATGCTGGTTCTTCCTAACCAAGAGCAAGGGATATCTTTCCATTTTCTAGCATCCTCTTCGATTTTCTTTTTTAGAGTACTATGGTTTTCAACATCTAGGTCTTTTACATCCTTTGTTAGGTTGATTCCTATATCTGGTAATATGCTATGTAACCCCAAGTCGTCATATAATATTAATGGGGCTGAGTTATTGGTTTGTTATTGGTTTGTTGTCTGGCAATGTGAGTGCTGTGCCAACCCGGGGCTGGAGCTGACATACAATGTAAGGGAAGGTGGGTCTTCTGCTTCCGCCTCTTTCTCGCTCTCTCTCGCCTGTGAGCCTTGCAGCTTGTAGCTGCCATAAAAGGTAGCCCCGTCACCCCATGCTGCCTTGGAACCAACTTTATGGACTGAAACTCCTGAGAAACTATAAGAATAAACCTTTCCTTTCCTAATTTTGGGTGTCAGGTATTTTGTCTCGGCAACAAGCGAAAAGTAACCAAGACAATTCTATTGTGAAAGGTGCTATTTCCATAATTTCTCTCTCAGTGAGTTTGTTGTTTGCATACAGGAATTTTATTGATTTTGAGTATTGGTTTTGTATCCAGCTGCACTGCTGAATTTGTTTAGTAACTCTAGTATCCTTTTGATGGAATTTTGAGGGTCTTCTATGTAGAGTATCATGTCATCTGAAAATACTGATAATTTAAGTTTTTCCTTTCCTATCCTTATTCCTTTTATTTCTCTCTCTTGTCTGATTGTTCTGCCTTATGTTTCCAGAACTATATTGAATAGGGGTGGTGATAGTGGACATCCTTGTCTTGTTCCTGATTTTAGAGTGAAAGCTTTCAGTTTTTGTCCATTTAGTATAATGTTGGCTGTTGGTTTATAATAGATAGCTTTTATCAGATTGAGGTAGATACCATCTATTCCAAGTTTCTGTAGGTTTTTTTTTTTTATCATGAACAAGCTTTGAACTTTATTTAAAGCTTTTTTTTGCATCTATTGAAATGATCATACGATTTTTGTCTTTGGCACTATTGATGTGGTGTATTATATTTATTTATTTTACACATGTTAAAGCATCTCTGCATTCCTGGAATAAATCCTACTTGGTCATGATGTATAATCTTCTTGATGATTTGCTGCATTCTCCTTGCCAGTATTTTATTGAGAATCTTTGTATCGATGTTCATTAGGGAGATTAGCCTATAGTTCTCTTTTTTGGTTGGGTCTTTCTCTGGTTTTGGTATCAGAGTAATACTTGCCTTCAGGAAAGAGTTAGGGAGGATTGCTTCCCTTTCAATTTCATTGAAAAGTTTGAGTAATATTGGCTTTAAGTCTTCTCTAAATTTCTTGTAGAATTCAGCTGTGGATCCATCAGAACCTGGGCTTTTCTTTGTTGGTAAGATTTTAATTACATTTTCAATTTCAGTAGCTGATATTGGATTATTCAAAATTTTTACATCTTTTTTGATTCAGCTTTGATAATTCATACATTTCTAGGAATTTGTCCATTTCCCCTATGTTTCCACCCGATGAAAGGAAAGATTTTCAAAGTAGATATTTATGATCTTCTGAATTTCTATGGGATCTATAGTAATTTCTTTCATTTCTTTCCTTATTGCAAGAATCTGAGTTTTTTCTTTCTCTTTCTTGATAAGGTTGACTAGAGGTTTATCAATTTTGTTTATTCTCACAAAGAACCAGCTCTTTGATTCTTTAATTATTTGTACTCTTTTCTTAGTCTCAATTGCATAAATTTCTGCTCTGATCTTTATAATTTCCTCCCTTCTATGAGCTTTATATTTGAGTTGCTCTTCTTTTTCTAGAAGCTTGTGGTGTAGCATTAGGTTGTTTATTTGTGCTTGTTCTGTTTTCTTGATATGGCAATTTATTGCTATACATTTCCCTCTCAGGACTGCTTTCATTGTGTCCTACAGGTATGTTGTAGGTATGTTGTATCTGCATTTTCATTGAATTTTAGCTACTGCTAATTTCTTTAATTTCATCTGTAACCTATTGGTTGTTCAAGACGTTGTTATTTAATTTCCATGCATTTATGCAGAGTTTGCAGTTTGTTTTGCCATTAATTTCCAATTTCAGTGCACTACAATCAGAAAATATGTGTGGGATAATTTCAATCCCTTTAAATTTCCTTAAGAGTGTTGTATAGGCTAATATATGGTCTATTTTAGAGAACATTCCCTGTGCAGTGTATTCTGATGTTGTTGAGTGAAACACTCTGTAAACACCTACTAAGTCCATTTGTTCACACGTTTGATTCAGTTCTGTTATTTCTTTGCCAGCTGTTTGTCTACTTGATCTATCTCTTTGTGACAATGGGGTTTTAAGGTTCCCTGTTACAATTGTGTTATTGAGCATTTGGTTATTCATATCTATTATTAGTTGTCTTACATAGTTCAGTGCTCCTGCATTTGGTGCATATATATTTAGGATCGTTAGTTCTTCTTCTTGAATTTTCCCCCTAACAAGTATATAATGACCTTCTTTACCTCTTTTGATCATTTTTGGTTTGAAGCTTGCACTGTCCACAAACAATAACTACGCCCACTTTTTTCTGGGTTCCTGTTGCATGGAATATTGCTTTCTATCCTTTGACTTTAAGTCCGTGAGTTTCCTTTTGAGTCAGGTGTGTTTCTTGTATACAGCATATTGTTGGATTCTGCTTCTCGATCCATTCTGTCAGCCTATTTCTTTTAATTGGTGAATTGATGTCATTTACATTGGTGGATATAACTGATATGTATTGGCTTAACTTTGACATTTCAGTTATTGCATATTCTCATAAAATTCTACCTCTCTGAGCAGAAGGCTAGATTAATGATAAATGAGATTAAAGATAAAGAAGTATATGGAGAGTTAAAGGCAGTTTTCATGTGAGTTTAATTGTGAACACATGGTCTGGTTCAAATTCATGGTTAGCAGAAAAGTGTCTAGATATTTTTTTTTTTCTGAAGGCAACATGACTGAAGACATCTGGATAAAATATATAATTCTCATTATTTAACTAGTGGTGAAAATTTTAATTATCCTAGAAAATAGTGTGTATTTGCCATACAAATAGCTCATGACTTTTATAACCACTTACAAGAGTAAAAAAACAAACTTATGGAAATCTTTGTAACTTTCTTTTCTAAAAGCAAGACTATTAACAGTGTCATATAATTTGAAGAAAGATTACAAAGAAAGACATGTCCTAAGAAATAAGAACTTCTCAAAGACTATATTATTAGATTTGTTTTGGAGGAAGACTATATGATAGGCGTATTTGTTTTACACGTGACTATATAGATTTTTGTCATTTGAATTTCAACCTTAATATTTCAGGGAGTTTTGAAAGCAATGATGACCACTTTTGGTCACTAAAAGTTGCTTTCCTTAAGCAGCATCTCACATCTATATATAGATTCATGGTACTGCCAATGATGTTCATATAGAGATTTCCCTGGAAGTTTTATATAAGTGTAACTATGCTTTCTGTGGAAAGTAGTTTATCCTTTTTCACTTTACTTAAGACTGTATTTACCAAAACTTCATCCTCACCACCACTGAACAAGCATAGGGCTCCACTGAGGCCAAGTTACTAAGAGAGAGATTTTGTTTAGACCAGACAACTTTTGAATAGAGCATGCTTAATCAAACACAGTAGAAATTAGAAACAAGTAACTTGAGATATGAAAGAAAAATAAGGAAAAACAACATTCAGAGTTTCCTTGTGCTGCATATGGTTCTATGTTTTCATTGCCCCAGACCAATTTGATCTGTTTCTTTATTCTTGAAAAGGGATACTTAGTTCTTTTAGACATTCACCTCAATGTTAGAATTACTTGTTTCTATAGTGGTTATACTAGTATTGTTCTCTTGCTTGTTCTGTAATATTATGTGGCAAGAGAACTCAGTGGAAAGTCTTACGTACCAAGAGAAATCAAGAGACCAGTCTGTCTTGTAGACTGTGGAAGGGAGTGGACTACTCCTTTTTCACCAAAGATCTTACCTTCTACATAAAACAAACATCTTCAACTCATAGCTATGGCATGGAGTCTCTGAAAAGATACATATCTTGAGAAAAAAAGACTAGGAAAAAAGTCAGTGGAATAAGTAGTTTTCTTTTACTGGGAACATGGAGTTTGTAAGGACAGGATAGAAAATCAAATGGCAAGAATAAAAAAACACAAAAAAAGTAAACTTCAGTATAATTCCACAACATAAAAATGTCAGCATTACTCCCCTGATTATAATGAACAATGAAATCTTGCTTTTGACTATAAGAGGGAAGTACAGGATTGAAAAGGAATTTTTTTTTTTTCAGCACCGGGAATCAAACTCACAGTCTCACGCCTGCCAGACAGCGCTTGAAAAGGTTTTAAATGACCTTACCAGATGGAATTCCTTGGAGTCATTACTGAAGAAATTTTGCTTATAGTTTAAGAGTTTAACACAAATACAGTGCCAGCAAAGAATTAACCTTAAATTTGAAGGCACATGTGTCTGCAACTTCCAGGATTTCAAAACCGCAGTCTTATACCATTATCTTATGCCTGTGAATCAAGATATAAAACTTCAGGTCAAGGAAATATTCATCCCATAATCTTTGCTTATAAATGGAATGTATTATATGTATGAACATATGTATTGGTTGGATCCTGTGTCTCCCCAAGTACTTACGTAATTTGGATGCTGCTGAGTCTGGCGTTCGTGATTAGTTTGTTGTCTAGCGCTGGGATTGGTGATGTGAGTACTGCACCTGCCCAGGGTTGTAGCCAACATACAGAGTAAGGGTGGGACAAATGCGTGTCTCTTTCTCTCTGTGACGGTGTGCCTTGCTATTTGGCAGCAGCCATGAATGCCTGCCCCTCCATGCCATGCTGGCTTGGAGCCAGCTGAGCATAGACCGAAACACGTGAGACCTGTAAGAAATAAACCTTTCCTTCTCTAATTTTGGGTGTCGGGTATTCTGTCTCAGCAATGAGTAAAAAGTAACTAAGACAAACTTCTTTATTTCCACTTTTTCCCAAATAATATATCTGTTTTATTCCAAAATTTAGCAGTTTAAAACAAATGTCTATACCACCTATTTTCTGTGGCATTGGATCTGGGTGCTGCTTAGCTAAGTGATTCTGGCTCTAAGTTGCTCCCACAGTTGTACAGTAGTTAAACTCTAGATAAGGGTAAATATTGTTATTTAAAACAATACTAGGATCAAAGGACTGGCTCCAGGGTTTCTGGACTTGCCAAGTGGCCCACTTAGCAGGCTGTTCAGAACATATTTTTCTCTACTGTAATAAATAAGAGAGAATGAGAGAATAAAGTTGGAGCCTGCAGTCATTTGTAACCTAATCTTAAACATGACATAGCACCATGTTTATCATATCTTGTTGCTTAGACCCATAATAGCACAGCATGTAAGGGAATTACACACTCTGAGGCTATCAGGATCCGAAGATTACCAGAGGCGATCTTAGAAATTGGCTACCACATAATTTGTTAGTTTAATGATTCATATGATTTACACAACATTCCTATTAGGTTTTTAATTAATTTATTCATTGAATATTTGATAAGTACATACCACAAGGCTAATGAAAATCATAAGATACCCATGTAACAGCATAGCTGCAAGTAATTGAGAAAAGGTGCAGGTGGGTTGGGCTCAAGATTCCTTAAAAGTACTAGATCTCCAATGATCATAAAAAATACAAACCTCTTGTGAAATGACATCTAAACTGAGGAATAAAAACAATAAATAAACATGTTGAGGGTAAGAAATTCTGGTGAATCTTGTGTGTTGTTTAATATATTTAGAAGATAATAAAATATTAAGACTGAGAAGGGCATAGATGTATTTATAGATAAAGAAACCTTTTGGAAACCAATAGCAGAATCAAAAGTAAATTCCAGGATTGTTCACAAATACTTACCTTTTCAAAACATAATTTTCAGCTGTCTTCAAGAAGCAGAAAACAAATGATAGGTAAATGTCCTTGAAGCCAAAGGAACACAGCCTTCCAGAAAAACGAGGATGCAAGTATCTTGCAGAGATTAAATGACTGATACTCCTTTTATCATCTTGAAAACCTCGTCTCCTTTGTTCTTCTTCCAGTCCAAGGTGTTACTAAATCAGTTCCCTTAGGACAGCATTAATAGCTCCAAACCCTATCAGGAATGACCTGACAAGATTCCTATGTCAACTCATATTTTTGTCGACATTCCACATTTCACTTGTGGGATGAGAGAAATCCATAGAAAGTGAGTTTAGAGAATTGATTTTCCATAAATGGAATCCATCTTTCTTACTTAAATAGCCTCTCTTGTAGCAGAATCACCATTTTACTTAACTTTGGAATTCTATATGTAGTGCCTTTTCTTTTCATTATACAAGGAGAAATATGGCACTCTGAAAGCCAGGAAAACACACAATAAATTACATAGAAATCTAGAACACCAAGTCGTCTTTCTACTTCTCTTTATAATATAACCCATAATCTCAACATGAAATCCCTGTATTTATTCCCACATTAACTTGTCATTGTTAATGATGTTTAAATATACTTGTCTGTTATTCTGATTCTCACTTTATCTCTTAAAATATTATTCAGTAATGCATTTCTTTACAAAATTATGTTACCAAATTTGAAATGAGCAATAATCAAGTCAAGCTAACTTTATAACATAAAATCATGGATTTGTTTGAAAAAAATGAATGGGAATAAGCAGTTAAGAATTATATAAATCAATTTACTTGAGACCATAACATAGTTTTTTTTATCCCTTACCGCAAATAATTCATTCATTACTTTTTTGTAATTAGTATGCACTCAACATATATATTCATATAAATCAGAATATGAGTATTTATATATGATATGATATATATATGTATATATACACATTATAAACACATGTACACACAGTATGAACATACACACACTATGTATGTTTAGACATATGCACACCCAGGCGCACATGTGCATGTAATATTTTATCTTTTATAGTTTTAGTCACTAGATTTAAGGCTCCATTCCTAATTTCTAGTGAAACTGCTATTATGCACAACATTTTTCAAATTATACAAGCCAATATAAGATGACCTAAATTTTCCTGTGTGTAGGTTAATATTTTCCATATCTTTATATCTTTTTTAATTATACATACTCATTCCTATGGACACACACATATTTGTTTTGAGAACACAAGAATGCATGTACATCAATTTTGTGTGTTATGTAGACAAAATAATAATAGTAGGTATTGAAGAAAAGCATTCTAAAACGTTTTTGCAAAGTGAAAGACTCACTACTACAGCTAGGCCAGTACAATTTCACTTTTGCTGTCTCAATAATCCTAATGATAAAAGAGATTTTGTATGAGTTGGGTGCTTAGAATGAGAAAGTGTAGAAAAGTGAAAGCCAAAGCTGGGGGAGGAAAGGCCTGGCATCCTCAGCCCCTACTTTCTCTAATGATACAAGAGAGAAAACTTGAGCAGCGACTTTGCTTGCTTACCCTTCTGTCCATGGTGCAAAACTTTCTGGAATGTCTTTTTTTTTTTATCAGATATCATATAATAATACAGAAAAAGGGTCCGCAGAATCTTCAAGCAACATTTTAGAACCCAAGACTATTGTTTCACTTGAAATATTCAAAATACAGTTTTCTTTCATTAAAGTCTTGTCTTACACTAAGACAACAAGAACTCCAGCAGATATATGTAGACAAACATCATAGAAAAATATTACAAGGTTTATCCATGGTGGTATTGGTAATCATCTTGCTGATTTTCGATCAGTTTTATATCTAATAAGAATAATAATTTCATTGTATTAGTTTTATGAACTCTGCTTAGGAAAACAATTAAATAAATCACATATTTGGCTGCGTATCCAAAACATATCTTGCTCTTGTCTAGTGTCAAAGTGCACTGAAAATTTCCCATTTCTTTTTGTTGATTCCTATTCCCTGAAGTCATATCTGTAAGATGTGTAGGACAATAGACAAGGTTATGTAAAGTCAGCACAATGTTATGCATTGGTCTGAAGGAGATGAATATCAAGAGCTACATCATAGCCCCAAACACTAAAGTCAGCAAACTATCTTGCTGCCATGTTCTGTTATCTGGAAAACACACTACGTAAATCTGGCTCGATAGCTAGAAGAATAGAAAAGTGAATCAAACCTAGAAACAGTCCTCACAGGGAATAAAAATATGGAGAATGTCTCCACTATTGCCAATTTAATAAAAATGAACAAGAAGTTACAGAGTTAACATATCATCTGTTTAAATTTTGTGTCTTAGGTTCAAAAGAAACAGCTACCCAATTTTGTTGATGGCTTTTATCTACCACAAAAATTTTATCTTTAACTTTTCTTAGTTTTCTGAAGTCATGATGCTTTTTGCCAAAATTTATGACCAGTGTTTTCCTTGAAGAAGGGAGTTTTAAAACACTGTTCCTTCTTATCTTCAATGTTGTGACCTAGAGAATCACGCCATTATCATCCTGCTTTGATATTGTCCTGAATGAATTAAACTAAATTGTAGTTTTTGTTGTTCTATACAAGCTCTATGCCATGCCCATATCCTAATGCTTTTTCTACTTCTTCTTTCTTCATTGATTTTGCATTTTGGTTCCGTATTTTTTCTCCTGTTGCCCCAGATACAAGACTCTGATTTGAATTTGTCCATTCTCCCTATGCTTACAGTTCTGACCCAGAGTTCTATCTCCTGTGGAATTATTTTCTTTTGTGTCAGACATCCCCAAGGTTCTGTCCAGACAATAGTTTAACTTCATTTTTTCCTTTACTCACTAATGGTGTTCTACATTCTGACCAGTGCCTAATACTTTCTGCTTTAATTCACACTGTTGTCTCATCAACTTCTGGATAGCCCTTATTTCCATTGTTTTATTTTGCTTCTTGAAATGCTACACAAGTGTGATATTTTCTTATTTCCTCTCCACAACCCAGGAAGATATCTAGATTACTGCTACAGGCTGTGAAGAAAGAGGATAAATCGGGCAGTCTCTGGTTAATGCAGTTATGCCTTCTGGGTTTAATTGGAATCCTGCTGTGTATGCCTTAGAAATCACCTG
>RJWM01007815.1:0-76050 GCA_004363535.1 Dasyprocta punctata | reverse complement strand
GGCAATAATTAAAAAGGATACCTTTAAACTGGGTGTGGTGGCGAACACCTTTAATCCCAGCACTTGGGAGGCTGAGGCAGGAGGATCGTTGTGAGTTCGAGACCAACCTGGGCTACAAAGTGAGTTCAAGGCCAGCCTGAACTGCATAGTGAGCCCCTGTCTCTAAAAACAGAGTCGGGGGTTTAGCTCAGTGGCCTAAGCGCCTGCCTGGCAGGCACGAGGTTGTGAGTTCAATCCTTGGTACAAAAAAAAAAAAAAGGACACCTTTGGGTTAGTAAACGATGCATTGGGTTGATGTTATTCAGTGTACGGTGAGCAAGTGGGAGACACACTCGCCCTCAGAGGGGCCACCTTCCCGCGGGAAGGCAGGAGAAGCTGGCACCCCCGCTCCCAGGACACTTGCTAGGCTCTCATGCCCCTGTGCCTGGAAATACCCAGGTTTAAATGATGAGGCCTGGTCCTCCATTCTACTCAGCACTCTTGGCTTGAGTGTGGTAAAGAAAAGGATGATTCCCCCCACCCAGAGTTTATGGGCTGCGTAATTGTTTATTTACTTGAGCTAATTTCTGAACTTTCTTGGTATGACTTCACATCATATATTTTTTATATATATATTTCAAAAAGGCTAATGGGAGTACGATTTTTATGGTAAGTATATTGAAAAGCAAATAGCAAATAACCCATGTATGAAATTGTTATGAGAGGTTATTATGCTAATGGTTAGGGTAAAACAAATCTATGTAATGCACGACGGTTATGGAGAGTCCAGCCACGATGTAGAAGTGTGTGCTTCTTGGAAGGCTTCTTGAAGCAGGCATTAGCAGGCTCCTTATCCAATGTGGTTCCATTTCCTAATGAAGTGTATTTGAAGGGTTCATTTACATGGGGCAGCCCTTTTGATTTCCTTCCTTAAATGGTGCGTTTATTTTATGTTGTAAATTTGGGGCTAAATCATACACTGTGGAGTTTGTGGTAATAAAGTGCATATTTGGGGTCTTACATAGTTTCTGCTTATTCTTCCTTGTCCTTAAAGAACTCTCTCAGCCTGTTACAGCATCATCCTGTTAGGGTCACAGTTAGATGCAGATTCCAGCTCGGAATGCAGATGTCAGTGCAAATGAATGACTTGGGCAGATTTTTCCAGTTCATTACTCAGTAATATTCAGTGATGTCTCTTCTGTAGCCTGAAAGGATCGCCGATGAGCTGGGAGCGTGCCTTCCCATGGCATAGAAATGACCTCCCCACATCCAGTCGGTGTTTAGCTTCACATGTTAAAAATAAGAAAGATGAGTCTCATAATGAGCTTGGATGCATTCCTATTTTTTCCCCTGAAGGTCAAAAGATAACTTTTTTTTTTTTGGTACCGGAGATCAAACTCATGACCTCATGCTTGCCAGGCAGGCGCTTACACGGCTGAGCTAAATCCCAGCCCCAAAAGGTAACTTTGGCACGTCTGTCAAAATATAGATAAATAATTTATACATGTGCACATACTTTATTTTTAAGGGTATAGAAATAGACATAAAGAAACCTGGGAAGGATTTCCTTTTGGCAAATGAGCAAAACATCAAGCTGTAAAGAATGAAATACTGGGCTCTGTGTACAGAATAATATTCGCAATAAATATAAAATGTATGTAATTTTTCTCGTCTTATTTTCTAAGGCAGGGTTCTTAGAAATCTGTGATTCTGTTGTGAAACATGAAAACATTTATAAACCAGCTGAACTATCAACTTAAAAAAATAGGGAAAATCACAAACAGGACTTTAGAAGTAGGTTTGCATACCCCTCTACAGTTAAGAAAGCATATGCCTTATGTATCTGCTGGTACCTGATACTTAGATAGAGGGGACAGATACAGAATTCTAGGTTTTTAGAGATGAGAAGAAACAGGAAAAGCTGTCCTTCGTCTTTTGTGTTCTATTCTTTGTTCTTTGTTGGGGAGGGAATGAATTTTAGAAGGCCATGTGAAAGTAGACCTTACCATTAAAGAAACTGGTTTTATTTTATTTTTTATTTTTTGAGACAAGGTCTCACTGTAGTTCAGGCTGGCCTTGAGTTCACTGTGTATCCCAGGTTGACCTTCGAACTTGAGGGTGCTCCTCCTGCCTCAGCCTTCTGAGTGCAGGGGTTACAGGCATGCACCACCATGCCTGGCTAAGAAACTGGTTTTAAAACAGGATCCCATTCAGTGCACATGAAAACAATGAGATGCAATGTGTACCTATCAGACTGGCAAACAAGGCAGCACAGCGATAGCGGTGTTGCCGTGTCATGGGGAGCTGTTTATGCTGAGTGTTGTGGCCACGGTCTCTGGAAGGTAAGGTGGCACCTGTCCTTTACTTGGAAGCACGGCTCCCCAGCAGCACCCCTCAGTTCTTTGTCCTGGAGAAAGACCACCCTCTTAAGTAGCAGGCAGCTACTTAAGTAAGCAAATAAATGAATAAGTAAATAAAGATGTGATAAGAAGCCTGGGAAGCTGCAGGGGCTCGACCTTTCTATAGTGCTTTGTTTCTTCTTTTTTTTAATGACCAGGAGCTTGTTGATTGTTTTGTTCCTTCTAATAGAAAGAAAACTCGTCCTCAGCAATCATAGAGAGATGTTAATCTTTGGTAACTCCGGCTATGGGATGCAGGAGTGTTTATGTTCCTTGTGTGTGCATATGTTGAAACTGTTCAAAAATATCAACTCATTCAAGCTGCATTCCCTGAAGTGGTGGAGATTTTCATATCAGAAACTAGAATGAACCACGCCACCAAAGTATACAAAGAATTATAAACTATTGCAATAACTGGTTGCCAATATGTATTATGGGTGTCTTTTAATATAAAAATAGGGATTTTTAAAGTTAAAAGGTTGTGTCATATTGTCACTCATAAACCTTATGGAAGGAGGGCTCACTCCATTTAGCATCATTACGTGTGCAGTTATCCTTTGAGCTAGCTGTCCTGCTTAAAAGTCTGTCCAGATTATCTTGATAAAATATAAAATAGTACACATGCAAGGCTTTCCATTTTGCCTTTACTCATTATGGCAAAATGTTGGAAGCAATCCACATATTCATGAATAGTAGAGAAACAGTGGTACATCCAGATAATGGGGTACTGGATAACTCTACAGGAGATGAGAATGTTCTATGCTGTGGGTGTGTGTCGGTTGGTGTTTTCTAGAGAAACAGAACATCAATCAATCAATCTATCTATCTAGTTAATTGATTACTGGAGATTTCTTTATAAAAAAGATTTAATTAATAAGGTAGAAGGAAAGAAATACAAAACCCTTTGACAGCCTGAGTGAAATGGCAGGCCTGGACATATTCTCAGTGGCTGCCGAGATCATTAGGTAAATATTGACAGGGGATTTCGTAATGGATGGGTCAGACAGGTGTGACCTGAATCCACTGATCTCATTTCCCTTCTCTAAAAGTGGATTTTAGGCAGTTCTTAAAATGCAACTGAAAATATATACCACCCCCTGTAAAGAATTCTTGCCTTAAAAAGTTAAATCTGAATGTGATCGAGCTTTTAAATTTTACTACTGCTTTGAGGAAAGTATGGGGGCCAGCAGGATGTGTTAACAATTTAAACACCTTCTAAAACAAGATTTTGAAGAGTTGCACCTCTCCAGAATTTTTCCTGTTTTTTTTTTTTTCCAGTCAATTCTACCCTAGCTCACAGAGATGATCATTTTGCATAGGTCTGTCACCATAGATTATCATATAAACAGAGCACACAGTATGTGTTTGATGTGTGAATCTGGCTTCCTCCACTGAACATAATGTTTCAGGAATTCATCCATATTATATGAGTGTATGCGTATATGTGTGTCTGTATAATTGAATTGGTTTGTTCCTTTTTATTGTTGAGTAGTACTCCCTTGTGTGAATAGCCCATAACTTGTCTGTTCTCTTTTATAGACAACTGTGTACTTCCCAGTTTGTGGCTAATGTAAACAAAGTCACTGTGTAGATTCCTGTATGAGTCTTTTTGTGGATATGGATTTTTATTTCTCTTGGGTAAATTACAGAAGTGAAGTTGCTAGAACGTAGAGTAGGTGTATGTTTAGTTTTGTAAAGAACTTCTAAACTGTTCTAAGCAGCCTGAATTCCACTTATTCCATGCCCTTTTCAAAAGTAGTTGTTTTATTTTACACTAGGGAGACAATATGATATTAACAAATGTGAGTTGGATTTATTTCACTTATGAGTATGGTCTCAAGTTGTCTCCATTTACCAATAAAAGCTTCAACGTTATCCTTTTCTTTGGTTGAGTAATATTCCATTATATAAAAATACCACATCTTTTTTATTCATTCTGTGGTTCATGGGCATTTGGGTTGCTTCCAAGATTTAGCTGTTACAAACTGTGGTGCTATAAACATGGGTACACATGTATCACTGTAGCATCTTGTTTTCAATAGGGGAAGAAAGTACTCAAAAGGAAAGAACAATTGGGATAGGGGAAAGGAGAGAAGGAAGAAGGGAAAAGTTTATATGTATATAGGTATATGTATATATATGTGTGTTTGTATATATATATACAAGATAGATAGCCATACTACTAATCTCTGTTAGTTCACCCAAAAAAACAGTTTGTGCTTTCATTGTTTGATTTTGATCATTTTTTGTGCCTAAATCTTGTAACCTGAACAACTACTTATAAGGTAACAATATATAATATATTAATTAGTGTTAATTTCCTACTATTTTTTAAAAATTCTGTATCATTTCTATCTTTTTTTCTGTTTTGTTTTTTAAAATAAAAAAATTTAAAAATGAACACAATAAAGGACTTCAAAACAAGCAAACAAAAAGTAGATACTAACTGTCATTTCACCACTCAGGAAGGTATGAAATGGTATCTCATTGTGATTTGCTAAAATTTCTTTTTTACATATAGCTTTATGGAGATATAATTCATATATCATACAATTGGCAAAATCAAAGCATACGCTTTAATAGTTTATATATCTTCATAGAATTATGCCACCATCACAATAGTGCTTTCTATTTTCTCCTAGAATCTTGGCCGCTTCTAAGTCCACAGTTGTTCATAGTACTCTCTTCTATTTCAACCTCTCCCAGTTTGCTAGTGTTGGCCCCTCTCTCATTCTTGACTTTAGCAATTTAAGTCTTCTCCCTTTTGGTTTGTAAATTTTGTTTATCTTTCAGAGAATGAAATCATGTGTTGTTTTTCTGTGTAGTATTTCTACTCCCTTTTTCATTAATTTCTGATTTAATTTTTACTTACAAATTGCATTACATTTAGGTTAATCTCATTCAGCCTTCAGAGAGAGCACTACATTATTGTTTTAATATTTTTCTTTTTTTTTTTAACCTCATGTATAGCTGTAAATTTCCTCTGAGTGTTTCTTTAGCTGTATTTCCTAAGTTTTGGTTTATTCTTCATTTTTCTTCATCTCGTATTATTTTAAATTTTCCTTTTGACTTACTCTTTGACTTCTTGGTAATTTAGTAGCATATTGTTTAATTTTTATATGTTGGTGAATTCTCCAAATTTCTTTCTGTTATTGAATTATAATTTCATTCCATTTTGGTTTCAGATCATATTTTTTATTATTTCAGTCCTTTTTAATTTATTGAGGCTTGGTTTACAGTCCAGCATATGATCTGCCCTGGAGAATGTTCCATGAACATTTGAGAAGAATATATATTCTGCTGCTGCCGAGTGAAGTGTTGTATAGATATCTACCCCACAGTAGGTGCTGCAGGAGTTTTCTTATAATGTTATTCAGCCCTTCTTTTTCCCCTTGAACTTCTACCTACTGTTATATTCATGACTGAAAGTGGGCTATTGAAGGTTCCAACTGTTGTTATTTCTCCTTTAACTTTGTCAATTTTTCTTAATGTATTTTGGGGCTCTGTTGTTAGGACCATACACCTTTATCATTCTTATGCCTTGCTGATGGTTTGACCCTTTTGTCAATATAAAATGTCTCTCTTTATCTCTAGTAGCATTGTTTTAAAGTAATTTTACTTGATATTAAAATAACCACTCTAGCTTTTTTATGATTGCTGTTTGAGTAATTCATTTTTCCATCCTTTTACTTTCAACTTGTTTGTATCCTTGAATCTAAATGTGTCTCTCATAGAAAATCTGGACCTAACTTTTATTCAGTCTGACAATCTTTACCCTTCTTTACATTGTCTAATTCATTTGCACTTAATGTTATTATGGTTATAGTTGAATTTGCATTTGCTTTGTAACCTTTCCTTTTCTACAGCTCATGTCTTTGTTCTTCTATTCTTCCTTTACTGTTTACTCTTGCATTAAGTAAGTGTATTTAGTGAAACATTTTATTTTTTTAAACATTTTTTGAGCTATTTTCCTAATGGTAGCTGTGGGGGTGATTTTATACATCTTAATTTATAAGAATACTTCAATCATATTAATTTAAATTCAGTCTGACACAGAAACATTACTCCCATAGAGCATTATTCCTTTTCCCTGTTCTGCTGTAATTTTTATATCTATTACATCTATAGAAGTTGCAAAGTTACAGTAAATTGTCACCTTTATTACTTTACATGAATTTATATTTTTCACAGCTACTGAGAGAATAGGGGAGAGAAAGTGCATATTTACAGAATTCGTTACGGTAACCTTCTTATTTCTGGCTCTCTGTGTGTTGATGACATCTGGTGCCA
This sequence comes from Dasyprocta punctata, assembly GCA_004363535.1. Taxonomy (NCBI): domain Eukaryota; kingdom Metazoa; phylum Chordata; class Mammalia; order Rodentia; family Dasyproctidae; genus Dasyprocta; species Dasyprocta punctata. The sequence goes on along the minus strand of RJWM01007815.1, from coordinate 69,382 downwards.
TTTTCTTATTCCAGCATGACTTTCCTCACACGCTTCCTTTGTGTCCTTATTATAAACCTTCTTCCATTTCTACATGTTGTAGACATGGTGCAACTGTATCATTTATGTAGTTGTGTTTTAAATCAGTTAACTGAGTAAGCAAAGGAAATGTGCGTTCATGCTACCTTTCATACTTACAGGATTCCCATTGACTGGTTCAGAGCTCCTTTATTTTGTGTTTGTAGATTTGAATTATTGTCTAGTTTTCAGCATGAAAAACTTTTTAAGCTTTTTTTTTAACAAAGGAAGCCTTTTAGTAATTTATAAAGGAAGTTTTTTAGTAATTTATCTTTAAATAAACTATCCCACTTCTTCCTGACTTCTTGTTTATGATCAGAGGTCGGTTTTGCATGAAAACAGTCATTTTTTTCTTGCTACTTTCAAGATTTTCTTTTCGTTGTTTTCTTTTAATGTTTTGACCTTGATATGTCTGACTATAGCTCTGCATTTATCCTAGAGTCTGCTGACCTTCTTTGATATATGAAGTTTTTAAAAATTACTTTTTTAGAGGCATTTCAGCATTATTTCTTTGGACACTTTTTCCGCTCCTTTTTTGCTCTTCTCTTGTTCTGATATTCCCATTATACTGTATGTCGGGTCAGCTCACTTAATGTCCTCCATGCTTTTTCTTTGTATTTTTCTCTGCTCTTCAGATTTAATAATTTCTTTCCTTTCCCTTTGTTTTTGAGTCAAGGTCTCATCATACAGTCCGGGTCAGCAATGAACTTGCTATGTAACCCAGGCTGGTCTCAGACACAGGATCCTCCTGCCTCAGCCTTCCAAGTCTTGAGATTACAGGTGTGTGCTACCATACCAGCTCTGACTGAATAATTTCTAATTGATTTTCAGTTTAGTGATTCTTCTGCCAGTTTAAAAGCTGCTAAGTGATCCATTTAGTGAATTTTTCACTAAATTAACATTTTCTACTGCGGAATTTCCATTTGATTCTTTTAAATAATCTGTCTCTTTATTGAAATTCCCTATTTGATTAGACATTACCATCACACTTTTGACATCCTCTTTAAGAATGAACATATTTGAAATGTTTTGAACTTGTTTAGAAAAGCTGCTTTGAAGTCTTTGTGTGCTAAGCCTGACAATCGTCTGCATCTTTTAGGTGTTTTTTTCTTTGTGTCTCTTTTATATATTTTTAGACCTTGTAACTCTTTTCTTCCCAGACTAGACCTGTTAGATAATAAATTTCAGAGGCTCTGGATGCCGTTTCCCCTGGCCCTGGGCTTGTTTATGTTTCATGACGTGTAGCGGCTGTTTTAGGGTTCATTTTCCCCACAGTGCAGAGACTTCCTGCTGGATCTTAGATTGTACTGCTGGGAGGGTGCGACTTCCACCCTGAGACGACAGTGGTGTAGCGGGTTCCTCCGTGCCTTCCCTCTGCTGTCTCCCACCTGACTGCTCAGGGCGGCTGTCCGCTTTGGTTGACATTACGTCAGGGTGGTAGCTTCCACAGTTCGTAGGTGATTGCCTCTCTCTCTCTCTCTTTCTCTCCCTCTGTGTGTTTCTCTCTCTCTCTCTCTGTCTCTGTCTCTCTCTGCCTCTCTCTCTCTCTCAGGGGCATATATTCCATTTAAATTTGAACCCTATTGCAAGGGTGTTTGTGTGATTTGGCCAGGGGAGATTCCCCACTGCCTTGTCCTCTGGTCTCTGAAAAGCTTGGTGGCCCACAATTTAGCCACCGTTGTGGCGCTGTCAGCCTCGTGTACCTGTCTTCCCAGTCTGATCATTTCCTTTCTCTGTCTAGCCTGCCACTGAAACCATCTAATGATGTTTTCATTTATGATATTGTATATTTCGCTGTAACATTTCCACTTGGATATTTCTTTCGGTATTTCCTATGTGTTTCATTTTTCTTTCTCTTCAGACATATTGTCTACCTCATGTGCTAATCTTTAAAATCATTCCGTAGTTATCTAAAAGTTCTTTTATCTTTATTCAGTTACTTACTTATTGACACAAGATCTAGCTGTATAGTTCATACTCCGGCCTCAACCTCCTGGATCTTGGGATTACAGGTGTGCGCCACCATGCCCAAACTTAAATTTCTTGTCTAATAATTTCAGTAGCCAGGGTATTTCCGGGTTTTCTTCTATTGTTGGCTTCTTCTTTTGACCATGAGGCAAATTTCCTTGCTGCTTTAGGCATCCTATTTTGTACTGCATATCAGGCATTTTACATCAAACAACAGCATATTCCTCTTTTTTCTGGTTGTGAGAGTTGGAGTTGAGTCAGTCTCATCCGAGTTTGATCTGAGTCTGGACTTTTTTTTTATAACCTTAATTTGATTTAGTTCACTACCATCTTCAGGTATCCTGAAGGAAGGGTATTCATTTCTTTTGATTTTGCTTGGGCTATCGGAGGCCCTGCATATCACGAGGGTCTTTCAGGTTTCTGGTTTCTGCCCATGAAAAGCATCCAGCGGGAAGATGTACTCCGCAGCTGGGACCTCTTCCCACTCTACGCTGCCTCTGGTCATCGGAGTTTCACTACAATAATGCAGGTTTCTCCTTCCTCCTGTCCGTGACAAGTGTCTCACCATGGAGAATGGGTAGAGCCGGGAGCCAGGAAACTAACAATATCCGCGATCCCCCGTCTCCTTGCTGTGTTTTGTGTAAATGTCAGTTGTATATAAACACTGACTGTGTACAGTGAAGACATCATGATTTTGGAGAACCCAAAATGATTGGTCTTATGAAGCATTCCTAATTTTACCAACTTTTTAAAAATAGGGAAACTCCATAATACTCGTTGCCTTTGCGTAGGAAAATTGTAACAAAGAGAAATCAGGAGATGGTTGTCTCTAGAAAACAATGTTTCCCCTTACTTGTGTCTTGGTTGTTTTCAAAATCTGATGGACAGGAGCAGAATGTGGTAGGTTGGTTTTCTGTGCGATGGAATCTTTTCATGTTATGTTCTCATTTTCCTAATGTCAGTTTCCAAATTTTAAAGTGGCGAATGTTTGGATCAGGTCTTCAGACCCTTCTATTGCTCTGGAGCCGAGGGAACTCTAGGCTTGTGTCTGGACGTGGCCGGCCAAAGGACACACTCAGGTGCTAAACTCTGCTGTGAATTAAGGATGTACGAGACAGGAAGTGTTTGTCTCAAGCAGGATGGTTCTTCTATGGCTGTGCTGTGAAGGATGCAATTTCAATGTCATTCCCTATTTAAACTAAGTGGCCATTTCTGCCATGAGGCTCCCTGGACAACTGCCAGGACCTCCTTATAGGTACCGGGTTCTTTGGCCCCATGCATGGCTAAGGTGTACCTGCAAAGGTGTTCGACCAAGTCCTCTGAACTAGGTTTGAAAACTGACCAGCTTGGGCTTCCGTAAGGCTGCTCGAGAAGCGAATGCATGTTATCCCTTACGTGCTAGTGGTCTTGGCTCTTCAGATGTCAGGTCAGCCATGGGGCGACAGACGTGGCTCTCAGTGGGAGTTTCAGGAAGTCTAGTCAGATGGAAATCAGATCTGTACGCACGACTGGCTCTGGGGGAGATGGTCTGAAAATAATTTCCCTGGCTTCGTCTTCCACCAGGTCTTCACTGGTGGTGGGCGGTTTCTCTTGACCCTCACAACAGGGACTCGGGGGTCAGTTGTTCCCAGTGCTACAGGGGGCCGTTTACAGGCCTGGCCCACTTTGCGCCTAGGTGTGAGGCTGTTCATCCAGTTACTCATCCTATGTGCCAGGCACCACGCAGAGCCCTGAGGTGTGGTCCTGGAGAACAGAGCTCGTCCCTAATCCCGAGAGGCCTGCGGTACAGAGGGAGGCACTGACCCCGAGCGAGGTCCTCCAGAAACTGTGGGAGGTTTTTTAAAATTAAGTTTATTGGTACATTGCAGATATACATAACGGTCACATTCATCCTAGGGAATTTGTACCTGTACATGTTCTATCTTGATTTCTCTTTATTTCCCATTCCTTTCCTTATTTACAGAAGCTTTGCTTCCATTTTAATCCCTCTTTTCTCACTTTTTCCCTTTCCCTCCCTGTCTTTCCCCTTCCCTCCTCCCTAGTTCCCCTTCCCATTTGAAAAATGTCTTCCTGTTTTGAAATATCTATTACATTTTGGTCCTTATTTGCACTTTCAGTTCCTCACATAAGAGACACCATGGATCTGATTCATTTCACCTAGGAGTATGGACTCAAGGTACATCTATTTACTTAGAAATGGCTCAAGTTTATCTTTCTTTATGGCTGAGTAGTACTTTATTGTATAAAAAAATACAACTTATTTATCCATCCATTGGTTGATGGGCATTTGGGCTGTTTCCAAGATTTAGCTATTATAAACTGTGTTGCTATACACATGGGTGTGCTTATATCACTGTGGTATGATGCTTTTAATTTTTTCGGGACTCTAGTTGCCCCAGTCTACACTCCTTATGTGGAGAAAAGTTCCTGTTTCCCACACCCCTGCCAACATTTGTTATTGGTTGATAGTAGCTATTCTTTCTGGAATGAGATGGAATCTCACCATTGCTTTAATTTGCATCTCTCGAATGACCAGTGATGAACATTTTTTCATGTATTTATTTTCCATTTCTGTTTCTTCATTTGAAAAGTGTCTGTTCACTTTAGATGCCCGTTTTTGGTGGACTCTTTACATTTGGGAGGTCTGATTTTTTCAGTTCTTTCTATGTCCTGGATATTAGTCCTTTGGCTGAAGAACAGCTGGCAAAATTTTCTTCCCAGGTTATGGATTTGTGTCTTCCTCCTGTTGGTGGTTTCTCTTGCTGTGCAAAAGCTTTTTAATAAGATGAGATCCCAGTTGTTGATTCTTTATAGTATTTCCCGTGCAGTCAAGGTTTTGTTCGTGAAGTTTTTGCCTACACCTATGTCTTCAAGATTTCTACCTATTTTCTCTTCTAGTAGATTTGGTGTTTCAGTTTTACTATTTAGATCTTTAATCCATTTTGACTTTAGTTTAGTGCATGGTGAGAGACGTGGATCTAGTTTAAGTCTTCGGCATGTGGACAGCCAGTTTTTCCAGCACCATTTATTAAAGAGGCTATCTTTCTTCCAGTGAAGGTGTTTGGCCCTTTTATCAAGTGGCTGAGTATACTTGGAGTTGTTTCCACATCTTCTAATCTGTTCCACTGACCCTCAAATCTGTTTTTGTTGTTGTTGTTGTTGTTTTTGCTGGTACTATTTTTTTTTTTAATCACACTAGCTCTGTAGTATAATTTCAAGTCAGGGATTGAGGTGACCCTGCCTACCCTTTGTTGCCCAGAATTGTTTTTGCTATTCTAGGGTCTCTTCTGGTTCCAAATGAATTTTAGAAATGTTTTTTCTTCTTCTGTGAGGTATGCTAATGGTATTTTTATTGAGATTGCATTAAATTTGTATAACGATTTTTGGAATATGACCATTTTCACTATATTGGTTCTTCCTACCCATGAGCAAGGGATATCTTTCCATTTTTTGATACCTTCTCCAATCTCCTATTTCAGAGTACTGTAGTTTTCAATGTAAAGTCTTTTACTTCCTTTGTTAGGTTGATTCCTAAGTATTTCATTTTTTTGGATGGTATTTTTAAAGGTGTTGTTTTCCTGATTTTTCACTCAGTGAGTTTGTTATTTGACAGCAGAAACGCTATTAAATTTTTTTAAATTTTAAACAAAAAGAAAGTAAGAAACCAAAACAAAACAATTTCACAACCAGCCAATAAGAGAGTAACAATTATCAGCACATTGCATATTATTATATTCCGAGAAATTATTTAGGATGAAAAATATAGACATGAAACATTATCCAAAAAATTATTAGCGCAAAACTTTTGCCTCAATGAATCAAGAGAAACCTGCTATATGACTATCTTTTTTGTAATGATTGCTCTATTGTTTTCAAATAAACATTTCGCATTAAAAATGAAATCTGAAGATGATCCTGAGAAAACTACTTTTCACTCAAAATTCTTTTTCTTTAACTGTGTTAACTAACTTTTTATATACATGCTATTGATTTTTGAGTGTTGACTTTGTATCCAACTGCACGGCTGAATTTGGTTGTTAAGTCTGAAAGTCTTGGTGGAGTTTTTGGGGTCTTCTATGTAGAGCATCATGTTATTTGCAAATAATGATTTCAGTTCTTCTTTTCTTACCTTTATTCCTTTTATTTCATTCTCTTTTCTAATTGCTCTGGCTAATGTTTTCAGAACCATATTGAATAGAAGTGGTGACAGTGGACATCCTTGTCTTGTTCCTGATTTTAGAGTGAAAGTTTTCAGGTTTGGCTATTTAGTATGATGTTGGATTTTGTTTTATCCTAGATGGCATTTACCAAATTGAGACAAAGATCTTCTAACAATTTTCTGTAGGGTTTTTATCATGAATGAGTGTTTGACGTTGTCAAATGCCTTTTCTGATCATACTTTGAAATGATTTTTGTTCTTGGATCTGTTGATTTGGTGTATTCTCTTTATTGGTTTATATTAACAGACATAAAAAATCAAATAAGCACAACACAGTTGTAACTGGGGATCTCAATACACCACTGTCACAAATAGACAAACTGACTAGACAAAAAAAAAAAACAAAAAAACAAAACAAAAAAAAACAACAACAAAGAAATAGCAGAATTGAGCCAAACCTGTGAGCAAATGGGCTTTAGTAGATGTCTCTAGAGTGTCCCACCTCACAACATCAGAATACAGTTTCTTCTCAGTTGAACGTGGACATTCTCCAAAATAGACCACATACCAGCTCATAGAACAGGCTTATGTAAATGCAGAGGAATCAAAATTATCCCATGCATATTATCAGATCATAGTTCAGTGAAATTGGAAACCAGTGGCAGAAGAAACCACAAAAACTACCTAGACACATGGAAATTAACACCCTCCTGAACAACCAGTGGGTCACAGATGAAAATAAAAAAGAAATTAGACAGTTTCTGCAATTAAATGATAATGCCAGTAAAACATACTGGAACTTATGGGATGCAATGAAAGCAGTCCTACAGCGGAAATTTGTAGTGGTAAACTTGCACATCAGGAAAACAGAGCAAGCGCAAATGAACAACCTAATATTGAACCTCAGACTTCTAGAAAAAGAACCAGTTAATCCCAAAGCTCATATGAGAAAGGAAATTATAATGATCGGAACAAAAATTAGTGCGGTTGAGGCTCAGCATAATGCCTGTAATCCCATCACTCAGGAGGCTGAGGCAGGAGGATCACTGCAAATTCGAGTCCAGCCTGGACTGAAAGTGACTTTAAGGCCAACCTGAATGTATAGTGAAACCCTATCTCAAAATGATAAAAAAAAATAAAAGAAAAGAAAGGAAATTAATACAATTGAGACTAAGAAAAATAATACAGAGAATCAATCAAAGAGTTAGTTCTTTGAAAGATTAAGTAAAATTGATAAACCCTTAGCCAATCTTATAAAAAAAAAAGGGAAAGAAAAGACTCAGATCCATCTAGTTAGGGATGAAAAGGGTGAAACCACTGTGGATTCTGTAGAAATCCAAGAGATCATCAATAACTACTTCAAGGACCTTTATTCTAATAAGAGGGACAACACAGAAGAAATGGACAGATTCCTAGAGATATATGAATTACCAAAGCTAAACCAAGAAGATATAAAAATTTAAATAACTGGTCAATGGGATTAAAGATGTGATAAAAACCTACAAAATAACAGAAACAAAAATAAAAACAAAACCAGGTCCTGATGAATTCACTGTTGAATTGTATAAGAAATTTAGAGATCTAATGACACTAATCCTCAGACTCTTTAATGAAATTGAAAGGGAAGCAATATTCTCAAACTCACTCCTGAAAACAAATACTACCCTGATACCAAACCAGAGAAGGATCCAACCAAAAAAGAGAACTACAGATCAATCTGCCTAATGAACATAGATGCAAAAATCTTCAGTAAGATACTGACTGTGTTGGGGGATACTATGTGCCCCCACGTCCTCATATACTTTTGATGGGGCTGAATCTGGCGCTTGCTTGTGATCTGTTTGTTGTCTAGAGCTGGGATTGGTGATGCGAGTGCCGCACCCACCCCGGGGTGGAGCTGAGACACAGTGTAAAGGAGGCGGGTCTTCCTCCTGCTCGCTTCTGCGCTTCCGCCCTCTCTCCTCTCTCTTGCCAGCGAGCCTCACGGTTGCGGTTGTGGGGCGGCCCCACCGTGCTGCCTTGGAGCCACCTAAGTATGGACTGAAATTCCCGAGAGACTGTAAGAAGTAAACCTTTCCTTCCGTAATTTTGGGCGTCAAGTATTCTGTCTCGGCAATGAGTGAAAAGTAACTAAGACTCTGACAAACAATGCAGCAAACCATCAAGAAGATTATACACCACGACCAAGGAGGATTCATCCCAGGCATGCAGGAATGGTTCAACATACATGAGTCAATAAGTGAAATATACCACACAGACAGGCCTGCGGGACATTTAGCTCCAGTATGGGTGAGGAGGTGATTTCCAGAGGAAGTAGCTTTCAGCCTGAGACCTCCAAGGTCAAGATGAGGGCAGGAAGGGGCGATGGAAAAAGGAGCGGGAAAGAGCTTCGCACAGAGGCGCCCCAAGGGACTGGCTGCTGGCCTGGGCCCATCATGGGGGCTTTAGCTACCTGAGGGGTTTGGGCAAGAAGTGGAAGGGTGTAATAGTGGGAAGTGACAGGATTAGATCTGCACTCTTGAGCGATCCCTCTAGGGAAGAGGGCTGGACTGGGGTGTCAGTGTGGGAGGGTGGAGGGGCTGTCCTGGCTGCTGAGGGCGAGGGCGAGGACAAGTGAGAGGAGGGAGCTGCAGTCCGACAGGTACACTTCCTGTGACCGGAAAGAGAATTGAAGTGGGGGCTGATGACAGAGAAGGTATCTGTTTCCTGGGCTGCTGTGACAGATAATTACAAGGGGGTGGTCTGCGCATTTACTCTCTTCCAGTTCTAGAATCACAATCTGATGTGATCAGAGCATCAGCAGGGCCACCCTCCCTCCCCCATCCCCCAGCTTCTGGTGGCTCCTGGTGTCTTTGGCTTGTGGCTGCTCCACTCTGGTTTTTGCCGTCTTTGTGGATTTCCCCATGTGTGTGTCTTATGTGTCCCCTCCTCTTCCTCCTCCTCTTTCTCCTCCTCTTACTGCTCCTCCTCCTCCTTTTCCTACTTCTCCTCCTCCTCTTCCTGCTTCTCCTCCTCCCCCTATTCCTCCCCCTTCTCCTCCTTCTCCTTCTCCTATGAGGACACAAGACACTGAATTCAGGGCCACCATCATCCGGAATGACCTCATTGTGACTCAGTGAATGACAGCCGCGAAGACTGTTGCTAAAGACGATTGCAGTCTGAGGCTCTGGGCAGATGGGAATCTGAGGAGACCCTGTTCAGCCCACTGCAGAGGGGAGAGGGGTGTTGTGGGGATGGCGCTAGACTTCCAGCCTGAGCTGCCAGTGGATTTGGAGGCCAGACAGACACCCGTGTGTGGATGTCAGGTTTCTCACTGGACCTCACGTTAATATGTGAGTGTGTGGCATGATTGCTCCTAGTGATGCCCTGGGTTTAACTTTTTGGATTTTGCAAGTGAGAATGAAGTCCTTTCAGTGCTACTTACTTGGCCAAAGCTCCTCCGGAAAGCATCAGCTTGACCACTGGACTCAGCATAGTAAGTGTCATGTGCTTTTCATAGTGTGACGACCTACACAGCCAGGGTCGTCAACGGTGCTGTGTGCAGAAGCTCCTGGCTCTGGGCTGGCTGACCTGGGCTCTCCTCCCAGCTCTCTGCCACATCCTGGCTGTGTAGCCTTGGGGAAAGCTCTGGGCATCTCTGAGCTTAAATTATTTTCTCTGTGCAAGAAAAATGAAGACATAAAAGACTGTGGAAAGAATCATAGAATGCTTGAATGTGTTTGGCAAAGAATGTCAGCCTGCTTGGTGGGTTCGTTTGTTTCTCCTTTTCACAAAGACGTTCTGTATCAGGACCGTATTTTAAATTCCACTGAGCACATCCACAGTAGGGAATCCAAGATGATATGGTGGTGATTTCCGTGTTACCCCGTTACCGCATTTCCATGGTCTTTAGCGTGAGCTGATAAGTCCTTACTGTCCTGTGATTCTTGTTCTTTTCTGAACGGTCAATGAGAGAGAGAGAAAAAAATCCTACCTAAGTGTAGTTCTTATTGATTATGGATATATATTTTCAGTGGTAGACTGGAATGGTGGTAGATGGGTAATTAATGAGCAAATGAATAATAGAAAATAAGCTTCCCCATAGAAAGAGGGTGAGAGAGAAAAATCCATATAGCCAGCAATGGCAAGTAGTATTTTTAATTTGGGAGGGATCAGGAATGTAATTGTGATCTTCCTGCATCAGTTCCCCCAAGAACCCACTTCCGCAGCTGTACCCTTGATCCTCGCATCAGGCAGAATGCTCCCCCCACCCAAGCTGGCCTCCAGCAGCAGCCAGCTCTCCGGTTTTAGCTGTGCCTGCTCTTCACCCCCTTGGCGACCTAGTTCTCCAGTGCTCCTTCTGCAGGTTCCTTCAGGACTCCATCCCTCTCTTGGAATAGTCCCACCACCTGTCCACCCAGCCTGGATCCCCATGACCATGCTTTTCTTACTCAACCTTGGTCCCAGCCTTGACCCTCTATTATGGCCCCCACTCCCAACCGTCATCCCCCTTCCTCTCATCCAAGGCAGTGGGCTCCTCCCTGCCGGCAGAGATCACATAGTCATCCTCCACCATCTCAGTAAAGACCAAAAGTCTATTGCTGCTCCTTCTGTAGGGCTCTGGACATCACAGATGTTAGGACTCTGGGTGAAATCTCACCTCCATCCCATCCAGAAGCATCCTACACCTTCTGCTGACCTAGCAGGTGCCCCTTGCACAGATCAGCTCCTAAAATTAGACCATCTCTGTGACGCCTTCTGCCTGATTCTTCACAGGAGAACGAGTGTCCTTGCAGCCCAGAAGGAGGTCCCTCCTGGCCACCTCTGCAGTCCCCGTCCTCTCGTGGGGATGGTGCCCTTGGCCTGACCTTCCGCTCTGCATCCTCCAGGACGCTGCCCCTGGCTTGTTTGACTTTATTTTATTTTGTAATCTAATAAAGGAATTTATTTCCAGTAGTCTGAGTTGAAGTTTCCTTTCCAAAATCACAGGCCAGGCATAAGCGGTCTTTCAATAGAAAACCCACTTCAGTAAAATTTGCTAATCTGTTCTGCCTTGGGTTGGACATTTTCAGTGCTTTTAAATGTTCAGTATGACTGCTAATATTCCTGTAAATTCTGCAGGTATGTGGTGTTCTCTATGTTTAGAATATTTGTCTTTCTTCAAGATAGAGTCTAAGACATGAACTCAAGAAGTTAAATGTTGTGTGCCTCTTAAGAACAGTGCAGAATTGTCACCCTAAAGGGTTGTGCTGACTTACGGTGCTGATAGCCACTCACAGAGGTGTTGGGTTTCACCGCGCCCCATGAGGATTGGGAAATGGTATCAAGAAATTAGCTGGGCATGAGTGAGAAAACCTCCAGGTGCCTCACTGAATTTGTCACGGAGCATGGTATTGTGATTTTTCTCCAACAGATTTTAAGCTTTCTGCTTGAAAGCAGAAATGAGAAAAAACAGATAGTGGTGCTCAGAGGTTGTGGTGAAGGTCAAGGGAATGATTGACTCCTCTCTAGTGCTAGCTGGAAATGCTGCCCATGGGTCCAGGTTGGACTGGATGGAAACAGCCCCTGGGAGGAGCAGGCAGAAGCACCGAGAGCGGGAGAGAGAGTGCGGTGGACCAGAAGTCTCAGCAGATAGAAGGGCGTGAGGTCGGGTGTACGGTAAGGCTGGATGCCCCGTGTTCTCACGGCAGAGGGAGACCCGAGGGACAGTGCAGTGTTTGTCCATGGTCCTGGTGATTACCAATGAGCCGGTGTGGAGTTGTTAGGGATTATTGTCATGAGGGCTGGGTTGGCCTCACTTTGGCACTGGGCTGCATGGAGAAGGCTGAGAGGAGACTGAAGACATCAGCTGGCGCCTTCATGAGGCATGAAAGGAGAATCAACTTATAGTTCAAGTGGGCATGTGGGTCACAGGAGCTTGGAGGTTCTTGGAGACCAGAACTCTAAGAACAGTGTCATCTGAGTGAAGGTGAGGAGTCCAGAGCAGATCCAGGTTCAGGGCTTGGAGCCTGGACTAGAAGGGCCACGAGGGTCAGCTCAGCTTCCAGTGCCCGCTGCGTGGCAGTCCGAGCTGGGCATCTCTCACTCCAGCTCTCTGTGGCTGAGGCGAGTGGAAAGCTTCTCGTGGTCCACCCTCCAGAGGTGGAGGCAATGTGCAGTGGGTGAGGGTGCCTCCCACATGGGGAGCCCTGCGGAGAGTCAGGTGGGGCCCGGTTCAGGTGTCCGGCATCTCCTGCTCACTCCTAAATAACTGCACCCTTGGGTCTCTTTAGGATTACAGAGGTAGCCGTAGCTCCCACAGGCTTAGGGAATGGACATAGAGCTGTGCTGTCAGATGGGCTCAGGGACCAAGACCGCCGGCTTGTGACAGTCACACCGGGCTGGAATGCAGAGTGAGACTGGCAGGGACATGGAGCTAGAGAGAGACACACACACAGTGAGACAGCAAGAACGATAAAGGTGGAGACCAAGACAGAGACAAAGAGAGATAATGACAGAGAAACACAGCAGAGAGAGACACACAGAGACAGACAGACGGACAGACGGAGAGGCGCTTGACTCACGTGCACCGGAGGCACGGCCAGGAGCCAGGGTGCTGCTGGGGAAGTGGACGTGGAGGGAGGCTGGCGTCACAGGCCCCTGGGATCTGCAGGTCCTTCTCCCATCATCGCCTTCCCACCTGAGCTCATCAGAGTGGGTTCCTGCTCGTATCTCAGGCCCTGCAGTTTCTAAACCAGTGACTGTCTTTAGCACACAGAGCCCCAACACCGTCGCCCCCTGGTTACCTTTCCTGGTGGCCCTCGACCTGCGTAGACCTGCGTACTTGAGACACGATGTCTGCAGTGCCCGGCAAGGGCACCAGCAGCTCGGGAGACCCAGAGGCCCCTGGACGCAGCACAGTCTTGGCCGGGGCAGAGGTTCTGGGGGAGGTTCAGAGAGATCTCGGCCCACCCTTCTCCCTGGCTCAACCATGGGTGCCCCAGGCCGGCTCCTTCCCCAGGCAGAGCGGCTCAAAGGTGTTATTAGCAGAGGCAGAGCCTCCTCTCTAACAAGAGCAACCTGTCTGGGCAGCCAGGGGTGCTGGAATTAGAGGTTTCCAGAGTGACCCTAAATGTGGGTAGTTTCTAGGAAATGATCCGAATCGCGGTGCTCACCCAGGATTGTGCTGATGGGGCCTGCTGAGCTCTGCTCCTGGGATCCCTCCCCCTCCCCCGCCCCAGCTTCCCATTATGGCACCTTCACTTTGAGATAAGCGCTTTGCACACATCCGCTGACCTCATCACTGCACGGTGTGGCCAGGGTCAGGGGGCGGTGGCACATAGCCCTGCAAGAGGGGTGCTGTCTCTGCAGTGGCACCAGCAGAAGGTGGCCCCACCGTCGTGTGAGTTCATCTCACTTAGAGAAGGACCTGGGTTCTCTGGGGGTGGGAGGGCAGGATAACTGGTTCAATATGGGAGCCTCCTTGGCTCCTCCTGGCCCTAGGGGAGCTCTCTGGGGCCATCACCCCACCATGCCAGCCAGAACACTGAGGCTGGGATGCAGCACCCCCAGCCAGGCTCCTGTGCTTTTCAAGCAATTCAGATTCCCAGGAGCCCTGCTCCCTAGACGTCTTCTCAGCCCTGGGCTCTTCCGCCCCGAGGGACATGGGCAGAGGAGGAGCACTTTGGTTCTCATGATGAGGCGGGGGTGCCGCTGCCCCCCAGTGCGTGGAGGGGAAGGACCCTGCCAGGCGCTCCACAGGGCACGGCACGGGGCGGGGCGCAAAGCGGTGCAGTGGCGGAAGCTCCTGCAGAGTTGCTGCGCCCTCTCTGTGCCCCACGACCCCTTCTTGGGCTTGGCCTTCTGCATCTTCGTCCTTGGGTCAGGTGCTGGAATGTCCCCTCCCGTGGGGGTCACATCGGGCTAAGGCTGGGCAGGCTCCCTGACTCCAGGCAGCAGCTACCTCACGACTCTGTGATGCCAAGGTCTCCTCTCCCTGAGGTCCCTGAGGCAGCAGTCAAGGCAGGGGTGAAGAAGAGGCTGGATCCTTAAGAGAACCCCGAAGGCCAGGAGTTTTTGCTAGAGGAGAGGTTGCTAGAGCAGTGGGCTTTGTGCCCGATGTCCCTGGGGGTGCGGGTGACAAATCAAGGACACAGGGAAGACCCAGCTCTGAGTAGACCAGAGGCGGGAGTGGGGGTGCGCACTGGGTCCCCCGAGTTGGTGCTGCAGGCCCCGGGCTGCCCTGCTCGCCCCCAGCCCCACCTCCTGCTCCCGTCCCACAATGTCTGTATTTAAGGGTGTTTACAGATAATCATGGGCTTCAGCCCCCAAAGGCAGACAGGAGCTTCCTGACAATTGCAGTGCTGCGCTTTGCTGGGCTGGAGGTTTTTCAGGGAACTGAGAATCTGAATGAGCAAGCGAGACGCGGGGCGAGCTGCCAGCCTCTGCCTCCCGGGGCGGCTGAGGGAGTGCATCCGGGAGCCTGCAGGGAAGCAGAGTTTCTTGGGGAGATGGAGACTTTCTCCCAGAATCACCCCTTGACCTCAAGGTGAGTTGGATCCCCGATCCCTCTCGAGGGATGGGGTGGGTGGCCCTGTGGGGCAGGTATGGAAAGATAAAGACTTGGCAAACCCGAGCTGCAGCGGGCCCTGGGCAATGGCTTTTCTGCTTGGATTGTGTTTGGAGTCTGGGGTGTGAGGGGTACAGCCTTGTCCCACAGAGGTGTCAGACCAGGGTCAGCCCCAGGTACCTGCTGCAGAGCCCAGAGAGCGCCACCGCGGTCTTTTGCTTCCATGTGAATGTCACTGTAACCTACTCCTTCTGGTCTAAAAATAAAATTCCACCTGGATGCCTTTCCATCTCCAGATTATGAGATAATTTCCAGGAAATAATAGATTCTCATGATGTGCATTGGAACGGCCCGATGTACTGTGCTTGAGCCAGGTTTTGTGAAAATTGAGCTAGGAGAGGTTTCCACAGTGGAGTTTAAACCTTCCCTGAGTGCTGGGAATGTGTATCTCACTCTCCAGAATCATCCTGCAGGAATCTCGGTCATAGGATCCTGGTTGTATGTGTGCGTGTGTGTGTGCATGCGTGTGCATTGGGGGGGGTACCTTTTATTTGATTTTGCATGTAGTGTCACTTGTAAGTTTTTGGTTCTGAAACTTGGTTTGAAAGTGAGATTGGATGGCTGACACTGGGGGCCACACGAGGAGCCGAAGGAACGAAGTCTGAGGTGGCTACAGTTGTGTTCAATTCTTGGCTTCTGAAGTCGCCAGTGGAGTTCTAGGCTGCCAGGAGTCCTGGACCCAGTGGGAAACGTGATTCTGCATCTGAAGGACTTAGAGAGAGGGATTGGGGTCTGCATGCTGTACCTGTGTCCTGATCTGCCTGCTTTCTTCTTGGGGCACAGGAAAAGAAATCATTTAACAGTCTTCTGGTGGAGTGTGGTTTGCACTTTGTTCTTTGAGGACGAGGTAGGAAAGTCTGCAAATGCATGATTTTGCAGATACAAACCTAAGAATAACAGATCATGAAAGGATGGCTGAGGCTCATTCAGAAGCAGTCAGGGCTTCATCACTTGAAGCGAGGATGGGGCGAAGTTGTCGGGGTCTGCTACTTGGTTGTCACCTGGGCGCGACTCAGCAGAGGTAAACATTTGCAGGAAGATGTTCTGCAGATTTACTGCTGTTTTGCTTCACAGCTTGTCCCGTAAGCTAAAATAAGAAGCCCTTATAAAATGTGCTGTGTTTGTCTTCCCTCCCTGAACCACACACATAAGTAGCCCGGCAGTTTGCAGTTCTCTGGGCACTTGGAATATAAATTATTTATTTTATTTTATTTTTAAAATTTTAACTCTTTGATAGCCAAGAAGTTGAGCCCTGAGTCAGTACTACATATAATCAGCCCATGACTTAAGGGGTTTAAACATGTTATTATATAATTTGGTAGTCTTGCTTGTGGGGTAGCTGTTCGTATCATGCGTGCTCGGAACATTCTATTTTAAAGTCTAAAATACCATTCTCGGGAGCAACTTGCACACTCCTGCCTCTCCTGCAGTCATCCACTGTGCCCACAGAGTTAAGGGCACAAAGGCGCGTGGCGTGCAACGTACGCAGGGGCCTGATCCACAGGAGTGGCTGGAAGCTGTGCTTCTCGGATCCTGAATTGGATGCTCTAGAGCTCGTGGCTCTGAGCACCATGGTGCTATTTTTAGCTCCTTCTCTTCATGCATCTTGACATCAGTTGACATGCCACAGCTGAATCGCATCTGTGTGCAGAGTTACCATGCTCTGTAATCTGTGTTTTGTGGGACAGAAATACTCCTTGCCTGCGCATACTCCATCGCTGTTACTCAGGGGGAAAGTAATGATATTATCAATTGTCTTTTAAAAGATGCCAAATAAAACCTGTCCTTATTTCTCTTTTGCTGTTGATTCCCGTACGTGTGAGCATGTTGGTGGGGGTGCTGTTCATTCCGCTGCCGGACTGGAGGCCAGGGAGCTGTGGCCCTCAGTTCGGAGCACCTGCAGCAGAAGCAACTCACTTGTGGGATCTCTGAGTCTGAGGATCTGGGGTGGGAGCTGGGGGTGTTTGCTTCCCCTGCAGGTCTCCAGGAGAGTCAGGTGCCAGTCTAGGGGTGCTAGCCAAGGACCACGCCTGCTAACACGGAACTCAAACTTCCTAGGGGGCGGCCAGTGTCTGTGTCTAGAGAGCCAATTTGAGAAATAGGTGGTGGAATGGGAGATTTTGGGTTGGTTGTGTATCCTGTCCAGGTTGTTGAAGATGAACTTGACTAGAAGAGAAATTGAAGTGTAAACAAAGACAGTTACAGGAACTGTGTACTGGATGGGGCTTCCTGATAGGGTTAGGTGTGACGGTGTCACTCTGGGAGGATGAAGGACCCCCATCAAGGGGTCGAGTATCATCACTGAGACCAGTGACACTGAGATACTAACCAGGACACACAGGACGTGAGTGAGGATCGTGTGAGCATCTGAAGTAGAAAAGGAGTACTGATTGCTGGGGCTTTGGACTCCACACCACTCTAAACTCTCTGCCTGTTCACAAAGTCACGTGAACACACTACACACGGTAACAGGCCTGAGGGCAGGGATGTAGCTCAGCGGCAGAGCACTTGCCTACCACGTGTGAGCTTTTAGGTTCCATTCCTTGGAGCTTAGGGCGGTTTCTCTTGTTCATGTGTGTGCAGTGGTGGATAAGCCGAGCTCACAGCTGGGTGGCTCCAGTGTATGGGCCGATATGTGGCTATAAGGACACACACACACACACACACACACACACACACACACACACGCGGGTTGCAGGAGTGCTCGTTTCCTTCCTCCCTTGTTTCTTTCTTCCCTTTTGCCCCGCCTCCCTTTCCTTCATCCCGCCCTCAGTCCTCCTTCCTTCTTGCTGTCTTCCCCACTTTTTGTCTTCCTGCCTGTTGCTAACTCCTGGCACCTCCCAGAGCTGTGTCCAGGAGGATCCCATCCGGGGAAGTTGCTGCATCTGCTCAGGGAGATGCTGAGTCCATGCAGGTTATCGGTTTACCCAGGTTTGTAAGTGAAGTAACACTGCGGGGCGGAGCCTATCCCATTTGCTTTTGCATTTTCTAAGGCTGCTTTCTAATAGTTGGGGAGTGGAGGCAGAATCCGCAGGTGCACACGGCTGAAAATGTTCACTCTCCGGTCTTTGGCAGGAAAACTTTACCACCCTGACCCTCCCCAGTTCGCTAAATCGTACACACATGCACACACATGTACACGTGCACATGTGGGCACGCACACGCCACACACACAGTCACACACACCCAGAATATGTAGCAAGATGCTGACCATCCAAGGTGCGGGTCCTGTGTGTATGGTTGTTTTACAACCATATTGTTTTCCCCCTGTTTTTTCTTACGTTCAAAGAATTCGCTGAGTATTTTGGTAACTGTGTCTCCATAGGAATGTTGCAGGGCTCCAACCCAGGTTTGCAACCTCTAATATCTACCTTAACAATGTGGCAGGTTCATCAGCAGGATAATGATCTACATCTACAAAGCCGCTAGCACCGTGGCCGGCACACTCAGGAGCCGGGCAGACACCCGTCAGCACAGCTCTTGTGAGGCCTCCCCGGAGCAGTGTGATGTGATTGGCCCGAAGTACTCAGCTTGGCCTTATAGAGCTCACAGCCCAGGCCCGCACAGGTTCACTTGGGTCAGAGCTGGGCCTCCTTGTTGGGCCAAGTTCTGACCATCAGAGGGTATGCACACTGTTCTGACTGTGGGGGGCCGTGAGCAGCACTGACCTTATTGCCAGGCCCTTAGCTTGCATTCTGTGGGGGGAAGATGGACAATAAACTGACTAACAATAAATTGTGCCCGTCACCCTGCATGTTGGTGATAAGCATTGTGGGAAATGAGCAGGAAAGGAGGACAGGGTAAGGAGAGTTACCAGTGCAGTGGGCGGCAGACAATTGAGCATTAAATAGAGTGTCAGGGTAGGCGTCAATAAGGAGCTGACATTCCCTCTGAGACGTGTCGGTGGGGAGGGAGTGAGCCGGGTGGATATCTGGGCAGAGACGCGTCAGGGCGGTGGGCATCTCCAGTGCCAAGACCCCACATGGGAGCCCGGTGGGTTCCGGGGACAACAGGGTGGCGGCCGCAGTTGTGTGTGGTCTCTGAGAGGAGAAGGAGGGAGAGTCATGGGGTGGGGACCCCATCCAGGGCTGCGGCCTTTGCTCTGAGCGCGATGGGGCGCCATCAGAGGGTTTGAAATTCGAAGAGTCATGGTCCGTCTCCTTAGAGCTGCAGTCCAAGCACAGAGGCCATGGCTGGAGAAGCTGGGGGGAGACTGAAGCTTCCCTGTGGCCATGTTAAGTGTCCGGTGTCTGAAGCGTCCATGTGGAGAGGCACACTGGCCGCCGGCTGCCCTGTTGGGAGAGCGGTGTGGGCTGAAGCAGGCCCCTTGGGAGGCCACGGTGGTGCACGCCTGGAATATAAGCTAACATGCTTTTGCAAAAGTACTCATTTGTCTGCCACTTGGAGTTCAGTTTGCTGAATATTTTCTTTTAATCTAAGTCCTTTTTTACTCCAAAATTTTCGTTTTTGCAAGAAGTCTTATGTTATGCTTTAAGTAGAAGTCCAACATCACTCGCCTTTGATAAAAGGTAACCGTAAAGTAAAACGGGGAATATAAAACAACATTGGTTCAAACTAGGCGTGGTCTCCCTCCAGCCATTCCGAGTCGAGGACCCTCTGTGGCTAGGTGAACACAGACACTGACAGATGTCAGGGGCGTCATAGTCACGGTAGCCCCACTCTGCCCGTCCCCTTGATGTCCTTGGAATATTAGAGGAAATCGGAGACAGATTAAGTTCTATTACTTTGTTCTAGGTCCAAGAATTCCCTGAATCACCTTCTGTCCCCCTTCTCCACTCCTGGCCCTTGAGGAGCTGCTGGGTGAAGCAGCTGGTTAACCCAGGGTAGGTCAGACCAGGGAGCTCATGGCCTGACCCGACCCGCTACTGCTGTGGGGTTCCCTTTAGGACCCTGTGTCTCTTGGAGGACCTTGGCAAGCTGGGATTGGCAAGAAGGATGCTGGCTGTTTATTCTGGAATAGACTTGGGGTCAGCAGCCTTGGGAAGGGAATGTGGGATTTGTCCCTTGTGGTTCCAGAACGCGGCACCGGGACAGGCTAGCAGGGATCCGGGAGGCAGAGAGGTGTTGAGCCCCTCTGAGGACCTGCTCCTCTCTGAGAAATCCCACTGGAATTCATAATTTTTAAAATAGGTAATCTGCTTCCTGAGGCATCTCTTTCTCGGTGTGTGTTTCTGTTTCCTCTTTGTTTATCTGAGTCTCCTTTTCAGGTTGCAGACTTCTGTCCAGGGCCTTGTGAGCCAGAAGTGACTTTGGCCATGCCCAGTGAAGCTGCACGGAGCTGTGTGTGTATGTGGCCGCATGTGTCATTAACAGGTTTGGCTCTGGAATGTCCAGCTGAGAACTGGCCTTTGACCTGTGGAGCTCTTGCAGGATTTCCTCTCCGCTAGTGCTCTGGGTTCAAGAAAGGAGGTTCTGTGTTCTGTACCTGGAGGCGGGGCTACCTCTGTTAAGCCCAGTCCTTGGCTACTGATGAGGGAAGGAGTTTGCTGTCATGAGAAGTGTCCGAATGGAATTGGGCTTCTCTCAACACTGGAAGAGGCTTTGCCTCTCCGCGATTCTTCCTACTGTACCCTTACACTTCGACTTCCTAGAGCTCTCCTGCAGGGTCCTGAAGCCTCTCGCGTCTCCCTGGGCCGGGACCCCTTTGAGAACAGGATCTGCTGCCCTGTTGCAGCACCATGCCCAGCACTGTGCAGGACACTCTGAACGTGCTGGGTGAAAGGACAGGAGGGTGGCAGGGTCTGCTCCAGAAGGCCAGCTGTGCCTCTCCAGTTCATGGAGTGGGTGGTTTGGCCCTGTAGCCCAGTGCCCACCACTTGGGTTTATGTGGTCCCTCCACCAATCATGCCCATTTTCTGGCCCTGCAGACCCTGATCGTGCTGCTGGGTCCCTGCTTTATGAAGTCTTCACTGCCTCACTGCACCTTCCTCCCTGGCTCATAGTGACCCGCTCCACGCACTGTCATGTGAATCCTGCGTCAGCCTCTTGCAGGACTCCCTGCTCCTGCCCTTGCTTTGCTGTGACTGCTCTCTGCCCGGTGGCTGAGGGAGCCCTGTCCTGTCCCTGCTACCCTTGCCCTTGGCATAAACCCCAAACCCCCAATCATGACCTCCAAGATCTGACCCCCTCGCTGTCTCATCTTCCATTCCTGGGCGCAGTGGCCACCTCGCCTGGTGGTCACAGATGGACTCGAGAGCCCCAGACAGTCTGGATGTGAGCCCTGGAGCCCCTGCCCACTTGCGTCATGACTTTTTATTTGTTTTCCTTTTCTGTAAGAGGGTGAAGATGAAAGCCCATTCCGTAGCAATGATATGCTAGAGTTAAGATATCCGAGTCCTGAGACCCCTGGCCGGCACTGTGCTGCCTCATATCTTTTCTCCCTGCCACTTGTAGCACTCCAGCCCCGCAGGGGCTTTTCTCCCATTTCTTCAGCTTGTCAGACTGTTGCCCACCTCAGGGCCGTCACACTTGCCACTCCCTCTCTCAGAACACTGAAAGCACTGGGTGTTTCTCTTCACATCCGTGTGGTGCCAACACCAAGAGCAACACCAGATGGTAGATGTCTTCTGGAAGGTGTCTGCTTCACTGTGGAGAGGGAACGAGAAGAGTGGTCAAGAGCAGGAACCTGGTGCCTGGCCGTGACTGTCCCCATGTGCACTTGGCTGTACTATTCATTAGCTAGGTGATCTTGACCAATTTTATTTTAGTCCTTAGTACCTCAGTCTCTTCATCTGAAAAAGCAAAATAAATGATAGTAACGTTCTTTAAGGTTGTAAGGAAGGTTGAATGAGTCAGTTATACTGAAAATCCTCAAACAGAGCCAGTACCTGTGCTGTGTGAATGTGAGCTCTTATAGTAATGGTGATGATGATTGTGATGGTGGTGATGATGATGGTGATAATAATGATGGTAGTGGTGATGTTGATGATGGTGGTGATGATGATGGTTGTGTTAATGATGGTGATTGTGATGGTGGTGGTGATGATGGTCATGGTGTTGTTGATGTTGGTGGTGGTGATGATGGTGATGGTGGTGGTGATGTTGATGGTGGTGATAATCACGGTGATACTGATGTGGTGATTGCAGTGGTGGCGGTGATAGTGAAGATTGTGATGGTTATGATGGTAGTGGTGATGCTGATGGTGGTGGTGGTGATGATGGTGATAGTAGTGATGATGATGGTGATGATTGTGATAGTGATGGTGATATTGATGATGGTGGTGGCGGTGATGATTGCAACAGTGGTGATGATTGTGATGGGGGTGATGATTGTGATGACAGCGGTGGTGATGATGATGATAGTGATGAAGATGGCAGTGGTCATGCTGGTGATGGGGATCACAGTAGTGACAGTGGTGTGAATGGTGATTGTGGTAATGATGATCATGGTGGTAACGGTGGTGATTATGATGGTGACAGTGCTGAAGATGGTCCTGATGGTGATGATGATGGCAGGGATAAGTGTGGTGACAATCATTGTAGTCATGGTTGTAGTGTTGGTAATGTTGGTGCTGATGAGGGTGATATGGTTGTCTTGTAATAGATAGCAAAATATGGAATAGGGTATAACTCAACAAGATACTAGTAAGTTGTTGAAAGAGAAGCTAGGATATAGGCAGTGTTCACCAGGGAGTGGATGAACCTCCTTTATGATATAAGATGAATGCAGCAGACCTCTAAATGTTCCTCAGATGTACTGAAGCTGGTGGCAAAACTGCTATTTCTGAATATGAACTGTGACCCCAGGAGGTCCCAGACATGACTTTGGACCAGTGCACCTTACCCTCTCTGTGGCATAGGCTCATTTTAAGATTTCCATTCTGGGACTGGGGATTTAGCTCAGTGGTTCAAGCACTTACTTGGTAAGCACAAGATTGTGAGTTCAATCCCCAGTACCAAAAAAGAAAAAAAAGAAAAAAAAAAAAAAAAGAAGATTTCCAATCTGTTGTAACCTCATACTTCAACTAATTGGAGAGAGACAGGATCATATCTCACCCCTAAAGGAAGAAAGGGAATGGACAGGTACCCGGGACAGGTACTTACATTGTTGCCTCCTAGCAAGAGACACCTCCCAGATGGGCACTGGTAGAAAGAACTCCAGGCAGTAGCACCATTAGATGTAACTCAGAAAGGGCTTTGAATTTCATGGAATCCCTGGGTCAGATGCCGATTCCCTGGTGCATTCTCTTTCAGTCTTCTGGTTGCATATATCGAGGAGAAAGTGTTTGTTTTGTTTTGTTGCGGTTGGTGTGTCTTTGACCTTGCACACTGGCTGGTTTCCCTTTTCTAACAAGCAGAGAGCAGCCTCCGGCATGGAGCCCTGGAAGGGCACGGTTTTCTCGCCAGAATGTATTAATTACATCGATCGCATCCATTGTGTTTATTTTGTGACTGCTTAACGTTTCTGGAAATGAATGCTGACTTTCCTATCACAGTCAAGATGTAAAGTTTCTTTAATAAGTAAATTTATTTAGATGCTAAAGTAAGTTTCCTTAAAATACAAATGATTATGCCGCTGAGTCTATATGGAAGTGGTACAGGAAGGGTTCTTGACGAATTTGTAGAGGACCCCGGAGGAAGGCAGGCCAAGGCGTGGGAATGGTGGCATCGAAGTCTGGAGTTACTTGGGGCCATGCAAGCTCCTCCTGTTCGTCTCTTATAACAGAATTCAGGACATTGCCCTTCCTCATGCCAAGCATGAGCTATATGAAAACCACAGGAAGACACCATTTAGTGTCAGAGAAGTGTGGTTGGCTTCACTTGTAGGATCCTGAGAATATTGTACCTGATCATGTTTCTGTTTTTACTGGGCTTGCTTGGAAGTCCAGGTCCAATTTCACACTGAGCCTGCAATCCCTGCACAGAACCCTATAGTCTATATGTTCTATGTTTAAGACTTGTAGTCACTAATGATATAACTCTTTCCTCAAACTGTGAGATTAGGGCAACTCTGCTGTTGGGGATATTTTAACCTGATTAGGACAAAGAGGCAAGCGAGCATTGCAGGAAGCGAGCTTTGTTCCCCAGGGCTCGGGCTGGGTGATGTCATGGTTGTTCTGAACGCTAATTCCTATTATTTGGTGGTGCTCATATCTCAGGCCTCTATTTAAGACACAACATAGACTTCTCCAAGGCACATATTTGCATCCTGTGTGGGCTGAGGTGCCTGGCTTCATTCTCTCTATATATACCCACGCCATCTCCTGGGTATTTTTAAATGCATGCCTCAGGAGCCAACGTCTCTGTTGTGTGCAGGCTCATCACGGTGCCGAGCTGCTATGTGGGTTTGCAGGGGCTGAGGGCAAGGACGGCACGCAGGCAACGTGAACTCACCTGGTGGGAACTTGTGCAGTGGGAGAACAGCTCCTCAGCAGGGCAAAACTCAGTTCCCAAAGACTGTTAGTGTGGCTTCTGGAAGAGCCAGCAGGCCAAGGCGGACCACAGGGCAGGACTGAAGGGTAGATCCGAGGCTGGGTAAGGGGAATGACCCAGAGAGGGGAAAAACAGTTTGTCAAATAGTATAGTGGGACAGAGACAGTGGAGCTGGGGGCTCTGTTGAGTCCTGCTTCGATGAGGGCCTTTAGGATCTTCAGGGGTACCCCAGGGGTCTGCTTGGAGTCGAGGGGTACACTGAACCATCTGGGCTAAAGGCTGCACCCCTTGGCTCTCCAGTCTGATTTGTTCAGTTGTTCAGGTGCTGTGTGGATGAGTTTGAAGTCCTAACTTAACAGCTGAAACAGATCTGAAACCCTTATGATGGTCCAACTCTTCATTTGGCAGGAAGGTAAACTGAGGCCCAGGCCGAGCTCCTGGAGCTGCGATCCCTTGTCCTCTTGCTGTGACCCCAGGAGATGGTGCCACCTTTCACCTGACCAGAAACCTGACAATGAACCCTCTCTGCCCCTATCCCGGCAAGCCCTGCCCTAGAAGAAATCTCAAACCCATCTGCCTCTGATCGCCTACAGCCACTGATGCCAAGGACCAGGCCCTCCTGGTCTCCCCCTGGACGAAAGCAGCTGCATCCTGACCCCTCCCCACTTCCTCTGTTAGGCCCTTCTAATTGGGCTTCTGCTGGGTAATTGGAGTGATTCTTTTAAGCCTCAAATCTCATTTATGCCAGTAACTCCCCCACCCCCACATTCCTGTCTTGCTTAAAATTTCTCAGTAGTCACCCAGGGTTTATAAAAAGAAAAACAAAAAACAACCAAAATAAACTAGACCTCCAAAACAAGGATAAAATACCCAAATTCCTCCCCGCCTGGTCTGGCCCTAACCTGACCCATGGGCTCCATGGCTCCAACCTCAGGGCCTTGATGTGTGCTCTGACCTGCATGGAACTCCACCCCGTGACTCTGTCCCTGTCACGTGCTCTGGAAGACTCTGCCCGGCTGCGTCCTGTTCCCCTGCCCCTCCAGCCCAAGCATCGCTTCCTCAGGAAGCTGCCGGGTCCTGGCATGACTTCCTGTCAGAGCTCCTTGGCCTCCTTGGGGTCACTCTCAGGGGATGCACACCCAAGGTCAGTGGCACAGCTGGGTGCTGTGTGGGGCCCCTTGTTACCCGCTGGGCATGAGTTCTGCAAAGCCAGGCTGGCCTGTCCTCTCAGCCCCGGGTCCCCATCTTCTGCCTGGTGCCTTCCAAGGTGCTTTCTGTGTGTGCAGGATGGACAGGGAGGGCCTCAGGGGCTGTGGGGCCACGTGGCATGCGGAGAAGAGGCTCCTACTCTGAGGTCCAGGCAGGCTGTGTCGTCCTCTTCCTCTGTACTGGGTCATCGGGCACCCATCCTGGAGGGGCACAGCTTCCATTTTGGGGTCCCTAGGAAAGGGAACCGCCTGTCTCTCACTGCCTCCTGTTCCCTGGAAGTGGTTCTGGCGCTAATGCCAACAATGGACTTTTAGCCAGTCAGCGGCTCTGTCCACACTGCCAGAGCCTGGCCGTCACAGGCCACCAGAGACACCCCGCAGGCAAGCAGAGCGTGCGTGTGGCTTGGTGCGGGCGGAGAGCACATCACTGCCCCACAGTGGTGCATCTCAGTGCGGGCTCAGGACCTGGGGTGGGCAAATTCTAGAATGGACGCAGGAAGTAAAGGTCAGATTTGGATCAGACACTGTGAGGAAATGGGGCTCCCATCAAAGGGCCCCGCAGTGGTCTTTGCTCAGCGGAGGCAGAACTGGCTGGGGCTGGGACTGCCACTGAAAGCAGGTTGCCCCCCAAGCAGTCGGGAGTCATCCATAGCTTCTTCCCAGCTCCCGGGTGCTCAGAGAGACCCGTCCTCTCCTGCGGGACCCGTCCTCAGATCCTCAGTGGGTGCATTTTCACTTTGCCCTGTTTTGTTTCAAGTGTGTTTCCCTCTGTTTCTGCAGACTCATAGGTCAGGAGTTTGGCCCTTTGTCTGAGATATGAATTGCAATAATTTTTCTTGGTTTGGGGCTAGTATATTGACTTTGCTTAGAGTGATTTTTGTCATATTTGTTTCCATGTTGAAAATTTATCAAGGTTTTCTTTTATTTATGACATCTGGGTTTCATGTCATAGTTAGGACTTCCCCACCTTATGAGTATTTTTTAAATGTCTCTTTTTACTCTTTTTATGTCTTCAATTTTTATACTTAAACTTCATTCAGTCTGGAATTTATTTCAATATAAAATGTGGGAGGCAGAGCTGACCTACTTTTATTCCAGATTGCCACCAATTGTCCTAACTCCATTTATTGAATAACATGATTTCCTCTGAGTTTTATTGCCCCTTTTATAGCTATATTAAATTTCCATATGTTTTGGGTATATTTTTAAGATCTTCATTTTGGCTCACTGCAATTTATCTATTCCGGGAGAGTAGCCACATTGTTTTAATTATTATCACTGTATTATATGTTTTAATAATAGAGACGTCTGTGCCCCTTGTTCCTTATTTCATTTTCAGTCTTTTCCCACTTCTTGCTTTTCACATAAATTGTCTTATTTACTGTGCATCTTTTAAATCTCTGTAACTTTTGTGGGATTTCAAGCACTGAGAATGATTGAATTTTAATAACAGTCTTCCAACTCATTTCCCAGAGAATGCAGTGATTTTGTCAAAGTAATGCTATGAGTTTAGAGTAATGAGAAACCAGGGAACCCCACAGGCCTGGCCCCCATATCCATCTCCTCACCAGGAGCTTTTACCCGCCTCCTCTTTAAGACAAGTGCTTGTGGGTGTTTTGGGGGTTCACTGTGACCCCTTGTCAAGTGCTTCATCTTTAAGCCAAGTGCTTATGCATCTTCTGAGTTCAATTCTTTGAGTCAAAGCAGCCCCTTGGGTATAGGGCAGAGCTGAGGGATTCAGTCCGTCCTTCCATTTCCCTGTGAACCTTCTGCAACAGGCCCCCCCAAAACCAAACTCATTTCTTGACTTCAATGACCAGCATTGGGAGTGGGTTCTTCTGGGATAGGCTCTGGCAGTCCTGTGGGAAAATCTACATGTCCCCTGGGTGTGGTGTTCAGCCAGGGAGTGAGCAGTGCAAATCCAGTCCGAGGAACAAAGGCTTTGTGAGCACCAGCCCAGCGGTGGGTGGTACTGGGCTGGAATGGCAATAAGTAGAATTGGTGGCCATCCAGAAGGTCGCCCGAGGCTCAGCTCTGGAGGTGTCCTTGTTTATACTCACTCTGACTTAGCATCAACCTCTAAATAGCATCTGGCTGATTGCCCAGGAGGAGTTTGGACTGTGTCTTGCCTGAGGTCTGTGGTCAGGGCATGAGTGACCTCAGAGGAGGAGGAAGGCGGAGAGTAATGGATGCTGCTGCAGGTGATGCCAGCAGCTGATGTTTTTGGATGACATGCTTGACCCTGTTCTCTGCACTCTCCTTGAATTAAACCTTTAGTCTGCAGCTAATGGTGTTGTTTTATCCTCAAGCTACAGATGAGGAAACTGAGCCCTCTGCAAAGGTGGCGTCTTCAGGGCTGTGCCTCCTGTCTTAGTTACTTTCCTCTCATTGCTGAGACACAATACCTGATACTCAGAATTAAAGGGAGAAAAGTTTATGTATCTCACAGTATGCAGAGGTTTCAGTCCCTCGTTGGCTGGCTCCAAGGCAGGGTGGCATGGCAGGCAGGCTTTACAGAGGGGAAACAGTTCATGGTGGGCAGAAGGTAGCAAGGCAACAAAGGACGACCACAGCTCTTTCTGTTTCTTATATCATATCCAGGCTACTTAGAGTGGGAGCACTCACATCCTTAATCCTAGTGCCCTTGATCCTAGCACTGCACCATGAATCAACTCCAGTGTCACGCACTCTAGATCCAGCCACCTCTGAAAAGTTCCACATATAACCTCATGAGGCTTTGAGGGCACCTCTGGACACAAACCATAACACCTTTATGCGATCCTGTGGTAAGAATCAAAATCACAGTCTTGGTTAAGATCTCAGCTCTGTCCTTTACAACCTTTTGCAGCTTACTAATCTTCAAGTCTGTATCTTTCCCCTGTGAAGTCAAACAATGGAATTTGGTTTATAGCATGTGAAGATTAAGTGAGAAAATGCACAGAGCTTTTAGAACATTGCCCAGCACAGTGTAAATAGTAAAACAGGGTAATAATTTTTATTCATCTGGTTAATATTTCTAAGCCTTAATTTTCTCATTTGTAACGTGAAGGTGTTATTTTGCATCCTGAATGGTTACACACTGTTTGGTTGGCTTAGTTCAAGGATTTGGAGGACCACATCTCCATCATTACCACTTGCATGATTTTGAGTGAATAATTTAGCTTTCGTGTGGCCCAGTTGCTTCCTCTGTACAGTGGGGGATCCACACAGGAGCTGACAGAGTTTTTGAAGATCAGTGGGAGATACGCTCCCCTCTACCCCAAATTTACTGCTACTCAAAGGGACATGCTTGACTGCAGTACATGATTGATCCCATCCCCATTCCTTCTCTTTGTTATGGGAGTCTTTGAAAACACTTACTGAACTTGGAGTTGAGTCAAGGAGTCATTGACTAGTTTTAGGGTAGTGTGTTTCATGTGGGGTGAATTCTCAGGTTTCTGTGACATTGAGACAGGACTAGTTGACTTGATGTTGGAATCACAACGGCACCCCATGTGCTGATTAGTTCTCTTTCCTAACAAACTACCCAAGCATTTAGAGTCTGAAGGCAACACTCATTTATTAGCTTACAGTTTTGTGTGTGGACATACAGGCTGGGCTCAGCTGGATGGTTCTTCAGACTTTGGCTCCACATTCAGCTGAGGTTCTGCATAGAGCTGGCTAAGTTGAGTGTCTCTCCCATGTGACAGGGCCTCAACTGGGATACCTGGCATGACTCAAATCTATTTCACATCATCTTTATTCTGGGCTTGTTCCCATGGGAGAAGTAGAGCCCCAGGCCGAGGGAATGTGAGAAGCCATTTAGTCCTGGATTCTCCCATCTCCCCAGCACTTTTGCTGCTTGTTGTTGGTGACGTGAGCCCAGGGCCAGCCCAGCTTCAAAGGAGGAGGGAACAGACTTCCTCCTGGTGGGAAGTGTGGGGTCCATGGCAGAGGAGCTTGGTCTGGGAGATGGAGCCACGTGGCCATGGCTGCCGTCCGCCACACCGACCACATGGAGGCTGCCTGTCCTGTTCCATCGTGGGCCTGCCTGTCCTTCTGTTCCATCGTGATGAGGCCAGATGAGTCCTGAGGGATGGTCCTTTAGGCGAACGACTCCACTGAGACACGGGCCATCAGAAGGGACACGGTTTTGGCTTCTCTTTTTCTCTGCTTTGTCACAGACTTGTCAAATATACACATGCAAGTGAGTGTGCTTGTTTTTCCTTCTAAAACTCTAAGCTCAGTGGAAACAGGACTTTGTATGACTTACTATTATATCCTTAGTGTCCTATAGTTACCATAGATATGAACAAGAAAGGAAAGAAGGAGGGAGGGGAGAGGAAGAGAGCGTGAAGGAGGAGAGAGGGAAGGAAGATGTCAGGAAGTTAAACAGCCAGCTAAGGAAGGGGAGACCTACAGGAAGGGGGAAAGAAAGAGGCTGAGGGTAAATGTTAGAAAAGAAAAGGGGAGAGAGAGAGAGAGACAGAGAGAGAGACGGAGAGAGACAGAGGGAGAGAGGAAGCTGTCTTTCAGTGAGCTACAGCCATGGATTCAGGGGAAGGCATTTGCTTTTCTGAATCCCCTGGTCTCATCTGTACAATGGGTAACAAGAGAACCTGGCTTGTCATGAACTAAAACATAGACGGTTTTAGAATAGCCCTTGTACCTGGTTGCTGTAGTTTTTATTCTCGCCGCTGGTGATGGAGACCCTGGCGCCATCATCTTGGGAGATAGAACAGTCTGTGCAGGAGGAACACCGTGGGCCCAAGGGACACTACAGGGCCTTCGGGGGGCCTCGAGAGGGAGCAGCAGCCTGATGCTGCTGGGGCTGGGTGCACTGCAGGGTCCCTGCCCGGCGTGGCTGTGAGCAGAGTGGCTGAACTTCCACAGTTCAGAGAAAATGTGCCGTAAACCCAGTCAGATGCTCCACACGCACGCTGGCCTGGTGCTCACCACTCCCCTTGAGGGTGTTGCCCCGTGAAAATGAAAGTGTCATCCCAAACCGTCCCTCTGCCTGGGGCTGAGCACCGCCCCCATCCTGCCCAGCACATCACGGTACTTTATCCTACTCAGACATAAGCAGATGCAGAGTCTACAGACAAACTTAAAATGGAACCATTAGTGTTACAGGCAGTGTTTTCTAGTTTAATGTTATTTCGTGCAGATTTTCTTAGTGAGTGAGTGTTTTTGGGTCAGGTGTTTTTCCTGTTATCTGCACCCATTAACTGTAGACTTTGTTGCACCCACACAGATCTATCTGGAAGGAGGGCAGACGCTCTCCTGGGTTACACGCAGCGGGAAATGTTTCCAGTGCTCTGGGCTGGAAGCAGCGAGGGGAGGTCAGAGCAGGGGCACCCATGAATTCCTGGGGTGCTCGGATCTACAGTCACTGACCACAGCCAACAGAAGTGGTCTGCGGGTGCCACCCCTAAGGCTGGATGCAACTGCATGGGCAGCAAGCAATGCCCAGCCAGTCTGTCTCTCGGCCCTCCGGGTCCCTGGAGCGTGCTGCTCTTGGGGAGAGGGACGGCTGAGATGGCCTGAGATGCATGGGGGTCTCTCTTCCCCAGGGGCTGGGCTGCCCGTCCTGGAGGGAAGCCCTGCTTATTCCCCCGAGTGGCCGAGCAGGTGGAGTCCCTTTCGCTCGTTCTGCTGTGGGGCCTCGTTAGGATGCTCTTCACACCTAGGAAGAATGTGTGCATTCAGGCCCAGGTCACTTGTCCAGCAGCCAGTGCTACTCAGAAGGACTCGGAGAATACTAAGGAGCAGCCCCACCATGGCTCTGTCCTCGCCAGGCCCCCAGAGCAGCTGCGCATGAAAAACCCAAGCCAGTGGCCTCTGAGCACGGCCCAAGGCTGATGGTGTCAGAGCTACTTTTGTGAACCTCAAAGACCAATGGGCTTCCTCCTCAGCCTCGTTCTCACTTTACCCACACTGTTCTTGGAATTTGGGTACAGATCAAGCCCTCCAGTGGAAAGCTGCTGGCTCACTGAGTGGGTGGAAAGAGAACGCATTAGTGACAGTTTGAAAGAATCTCAGGGTCGAGCTAAGGCCACCATGGTTCTTGTCAGACACTTGGGCAGAGTGTGACAAGAGGGGCTGAGTCAGAGGCTGAGTCATGGCGCAACTGTCCTCTTTAAGTCTCAGTAGGGCTCAGTGTGACAAGCAGAGCCCACTTAACAGGTCACAAAACTGAGGCTCAGGGCTCAAAGTCAGTTCTCTCCGAAGCTCACCCAGGACTCTTGTAGCCGGGTCTGCCTGGAGCCTGTGTGTAAGAACGTGGAAACCTTCGTGACTTCAGGGCCTTCTGTGTACCAACTGCTGAGCGCAGGAGCCCATCACACTTTATTGATTGCTATTTGTCTTTGTCATTTTCTCATCATTGGGGAAAAAAATACCTGATACCTGCAGCTTAAAGGGGAGAGGTTTATTTTGATTCGTGTTTCCAATCTATAGTTAGTGCAAGATAGCAATGTCACGGCAGAGGGGCAAAGTGGAGGGAACCTGCTCATGTCGTGGGAGGCAGGAAGCGGATGGAGCAGTGAGGAGCTGGGAGGGAGGTGCAGCCGTCCGGGCCGTTCCCTCAGAGAGCTGCTCCCGCCTGCCTGCGGTGACTCGGCGCCACTCACGGCTCCCAGAGCCAGCCGCCTGCTCGAGGCCCCTGCTCGCGTGAGTGTGTGAGGCTCACGTCAATCTGTAAAGCACTGCCAGGCTGAGTTCCCTGCCTCACAGATTCGCATCATGACTTGCTGGAAATTGGAAAAGGATGCTTCTTTTCATGGTGGCTCCTACCTACTTCTTAAGCCCTATCCTTGCTGGCAGAGCCCCTTGACCAACGATCAGCGGTGACTGAGGGGACGTTAGCAGCCAGAGACTTCACCGTAGACCTTCTCTGCCATTTCTGACCCGCAGGACCGCTAACAAGTCACCCTACCTTCCTCGGCCTCTGGTGGCTGTCGTGGCTGTTAGTTTCTCGTGAGAACTATGACTTTGGCATGTGTGGTGTTCTAGGCGGTGAGAGAGGAGTGCAAAGGAGTAGAAGGAGGACAGGATGAAAAAGAAAGAGCAGGACACTTTTTTTTTTTTAACCTAAGAGATTAACAAAAAAAAAAAATCAAAACTTTGACAACGTCAAGTGTTGGCAAAAAGTATAGGAAGCCACTGTATACGTTTCAGATGTGGATTGGTACTACATGTTGGAAAGGCCTTTGGCAGTGTCGAGTAAAGTTGGGAGTGTGAGTGTCCTAACTCCCCATGTCTATTTCTAGGTAAGTAGAAGTGGGCAGGGAGGCAGGTGCCTGGGTGCTCACCTCAGTGTTAGCATTGTGTGCAGTCTTGAAAAAACTAAAACACAAACACAGAAACCCTCCAACAGCCATCAGTAGGGGTCTAGACTTACGGTCCCAAGCCGGAGTGGTATATTCTTACCAGGAGACTCTTGGTTGACCTTAATTAAAAGCAATGAGCTACATTTATGTGAATAAAAGACCAAATGTACAGAGTGTTTTCATGCTTATAAGCCTCCAAAATGCCAACAAAACGATAGCAAACATATCATGTCAGTGTGGTATGGAAAGGGTCTGGAGGCAGAGAGACAGAAGAAGGAGGGAGGAGATAGAAGATGAGAGACAGCCAGCAAAAATATGCAGAGCTCTAAATGTTAGGCTAGGAAGGCACATGCCAAAGCCGGGATGATGCTTGCTTTTGCAAGTGTTGAATGGAGCAGAAGAGAATATATTTATGTGGTTATACACAGAAACACACACCAAATGAGCTTTAACAACCTCCAGTTTCATGCATTTGGTATAATATTCCTTGTGTTTTAATTTTTCATTATTCAGAAAAGTTAGAGAAACACTTTAAAAGAGAGATTTATTTAGAAGGGAGTGGGAAAGACCGCTTAGCTATGATTCTCATTTTAGAGTCAAAGTCTGGTTCACTTTTGTAAGACAATTTTCCTTTCTCCAGGGAGTGTTTTTTTAGTACTTGTGAATTGTGTGCAGTTTACTGGGTGCACAGAACTGTCTGTGGTACTAGTTATTTGCTAGGCATACAGATAAATCTTGAGTTAAATGAGTTTGTCTTTGATGACATCATTTGTTGGTTTGATAGGAATTCAAATTGTCCATTCTCTGGTCCATCTAAGCTGCTGCTATGGCGAGCAGATTGGCAGTGCCCAGGAAGTACAGTCAGTAACATCACTTTCTCTGGGATATCCCAGGGCTTTGCTGATCCCAAAATCCCAAGGCCAAAATGAAGTCCAAAAGTAGGGGTGTGTGTGTGTGTGTGTGTGTGTGTGTGTTGTTTCTGGAGTTTTAAGCAGAAAGGGAAAGGGGTGTCACTTCTTATATTTTATAGGCCCAGAGTAGTCCAAGAACAGGAAAAACCTCTCCAATCACATCGCCAGAGGACAGACTACCAAGAACACTGCTACTGTCTTCATGTGCACTCAGGCCCCCAAGGCCAGAGATGTGGTTTGCAAGGGGCATGAATGCTTCTTTAATCTTATTTTGAGTAATGGGCTGGACCAATATGGAGTCCACTGGATTCAGGGCTAAGAGTTATGGGAAACAGCATGGCCCCAGGTGATTAGGCCGGAAGTCACTGATTCTTAATGAATACACTGGTCAGTCATCAGTGACTGGGAAAGACCCGATACACCTTTTTATGCTACTAAAAGAAAGATCCTAGCTTTGTTGTCTCCAGTCTCCTGTATTTTATGACCCCTCTTAAATCTCCTTAGAGGCTTGGGTTTATCTTTGGCCTGGAAAATGTTTTCCTTTCCTTCCCCTCCTTACATTTATTCTAAAAATGTTTTACTGGGCAATATATGAATATGATTTTTAAAAGTCCTGAAAACATTCTTGTTGTTGTCATGGATACTGTTACTTTCATCACCTTTATTAGACAATGATGAGTTTAAATGCAGCATTAAGCTTTGCCTCTGGCTGATTAGTTCTCTTCCCTAAAGCAATCACAGTTGTGTCTGTTTTTTGTATTTCTTGGAGATATGTTCAAGTCATTCATCATTTGTGGACGTGAGCATCCACATATTTTACACTAGTGATGGTAATCTATATATACTATTTTGGATCTTTTCTTACTTTCCAATATTTCTTCTAGATCTTTCCATATCGGCACCTCTTAATCTTTCTCAGTCTCTAAGTGTTGCCTGATCTTCTGTGAGACGCATAGTGAAATGTTTTCTCCCATGCCTGTTGGCAGATAACGCACTTGTTTCTAAATATTTGTCAGTAGACTCAGCGTTGCTGTGGGTCGTCTTATACTGTGTATTCTTCCGTATTCCCATGCTCTGGTTTATCTGTAACATCCCTTCTGATGATTGGGAGTGGTCAATGCTGGGTGACAGCGACAAAGTCATCTGTTTTCCCAGGCCCTGTCCTTTTCTAGGCATTTGCATTTCTTTATTCTTTTAACGATGGACCTTTTCAAGCCAGATATAAAACAGCCTGACCATCTGACTGACATCTTAAAAGTGTGGACACTGAATTGTCATGCGTACGCATCATTGTGCTTGTGTTTGGTCAGAGCTCATCCTATGCTGGCCGGAGGTCAGTGCCTGGCAGGGTCCATCTTACTCCTCACAGCTCCCCTGCAAGGATTGGGGGTCAATATTTCTATTTTTGTATCACTAATAAGAAAAGAGAGGTTCAGAGGGGTGAAGTAAGTAGCGCAAGCAAGAACCCAGAGTTCTCATAAAGCAATACAGTGCTTCTGCCAGCCTGGGGGACACTTTTCAGGGTTGTCACCTGGCTGGCGACCAGCTGTCTGCCAGGCCCTGGGGACACTGGTTACTCTGGGAGTTTAGTTGCTAGACAGGCTGCAGAAGCACAGGAAAGATCAGGACAGAAATAAATACAGCACATGAACATTGCACCAGCAACTCTTTTTTAAAATAGATTTTTTTTAGAGCAGTTCAGGGTTACACAAAAATTGTCCAGAAAGTAAGAAGAGTTTCCACATACCACCCCGCTACCAGACACTCCTATTATGAACATCTTACATGGTGTAGGACACCCGCTTCAGCTCAGGAGTCTATGCGGACACGTGATGAAGTCCATGGTCCACGTTAAGATTCACTGCTGGCAGCGTATGTCCTAGGGCTTGTGACAGACGTCCTGTCATATGTCTGCCATAGACGTGTGATCCAGAGTTTATCAGCCCTGAAGTTCCCCTGAATGCTGCTTATTCATCCTTTCTCCCCACCAAGCCCCTGATCATTTTACTGGTCATTACATATATTTTTTCTAATATGTAGTGTAATTTAAATCACGTGGCATATAGACTTTAGTGATGTACCTTTAAATTTAGTGATATACCTTTAAGGTTCCTCCACGTCTTTGCAGCTTGAGAGTTCGTTTCTTTTTACGGCTGATCCCCCTCAATGCACCAGTTGGTCTCTTCATTTACCGTGGAAGGGCATCTCGGTTTGCTCCAGTTTGGGGTACGCAGTCTTTTTATAGTTGTGAAACGGTTAGCGTTCCTGTGTGAGTCTCATTGTCCCCGGAGCCTCACGGGAATGGTCCTCCTGACCCTAAGGAGCTGGCCCGGCCCCCCCGTTCCTCACTCTGCAGCCACTGCAGCTTCTTCCTGTTCCCCCGTAAGCCCGTGGGCCGTGGCCCCGCGCCTTTGGCCCTTGTCCAGCGAACTCCTTCCCATCTCTTCCCTGTCCGGGGCTCAGCTCGAGGCACCCACACCCCTCAGTAGCTCATCCTCCCAAATGCATGTTTTGATTTTCCTGCATTTTCCACCCCCTGGAGTGGTCTCGCCTGCTTGGTGTTTATCGGCTCCCTGCTCGGAGGGAGGCCGGGTCTGCATCCCGACCCCGTCACGGTTCCCAGGACACAGGGCAGGGGCGCACAGCCTGTCTGCGGGGTGCTCCTCACACCCCGTCTGACCACCCCGAGCTCGTGCTGCTGGGTTCACATCTGTGCTTCTCCGCTTACACAGCGAGCCCTGGCGACGCCCTGCCCACGGTGCTGGCCTCGTCTCCGGCCGCGGCCCTTTCTTGGGGGACCCTGACACGTTTCCATACACCCTGGACTTGGAGTTACCACGCCGGCTCCTGCTTCCTGCGGAGGAGAATGTAGCCGTGGGCAGTGTCTCTCCTCAGCACCGTGTCTAGCGGTCAGTCTTAAGGAGGCTGTTATTTAAATGTCCCCCTTCTCCTCATTTGTCCTGGCCTCTGAAAGGTGTGATTCTGTTGTTCCCCGTTCCTGAGGTGCAGATAAGCACCATAAATATTTTAGTTTTGGGCAGGTTCTGAAATTTATAGGCATAATTTCCATTTCCTTGTCAGTTCTGAACACAAATGGCCTTAATGTGGTGTGGCGAATGATCTACAGTTGGGGACAGCTTAAAGTATTTTTATGAGGACATTTAGTCCCTAGGATCACTCACTCCTGAGTCATGCATTTATTTTAAGTCCAAGTCTTTTGAAAGATCATTTAGGTTTTTCAAATCAAGTAGGTGTAGCATTGTCTCACATTCTTTCTCGGCACCCGTTCTTGTTTTTAACAAAGGGAATTATTTTCAGGGAAAGCGAGTTCCAAAGATGCGCAGTCACCCCTGGAGGGATATGGGTTTACGGCAATCAATGAGGTTCTCACCTCTGCTCGTGGGAGACAGTTGTGTCCCAGGGTAGGAAGTGGTGAGGTTTTTAACCAAGGTCTCATTTCCAATTATGAAAATAAGACATGTGTGTGGCAGAAATATTTTCAGATAAATGCAAAGAAAAATCATTTTTACCTATAGTTGCTCTAAATCTGACTACCATTTCAGCATTTCCTTGTACATGTGTGATTCCTGTCGTTTTGAAAAGCAGGGAGGGCCTTGTCTGTATCATTCATTACTCTGCGAAGCATCTGCCCTGAGAAAATGCTCAATGTCAATTTACTAAGTGAATGAGAGTTAAGTATAGATGTGTCACATATTTCAGAGCAAGATTTGGACAGTTCTCTATATTTAATTTTGTATCTTTCTCTTTTAATTTCATACCAGTAGCTTCCCATTTTAAAAATTTTCTGTGAAAACATGCTTCTTGTAATAGCATAATACTATTTTGTGGTATGAAATGTTGTGATAGCCCCTTCTGGAATCTTGGAAACCATCATTGTTCATCCCTTTTCTTACAGTAAATTTTAATGGTGGGATTCTTGGGTTAAAGGGCCTGACCATTTTAAAACTTTTTATGTATTTTTGGTAGCTATCCCCCCAGAGAGAAGGCACCAAACTTCCCCTTTCTTATGGCACTGTGAAAGTGGCTTTAGGAACACTCTCATCAAACTGGATTCCTGTTGCATATGTTAAAAATATTTTCCCTAGTTTCTTAGTGGCATTCTGATGTGCGTGCGTGCGTGCATGCGTGGTGTTTCTCCCCTTACCTTTGAGCATGCACAATGCACAGATCAGACAGGACTGGGCGTGTAGGGAGAGTGAGACTTTATTTCTCAATTTTGGGAAAGTGGGTGGCAGCTTAGCAGGCAGGCAGGCACAGCGGGCGCTTACAGTGAGTGACTTGTCCCAGAGCGTGTGGGTCCCTTCTCCCGGTTCCTCACTGGCTGAGTCCCGTGGGGGTCCAGCCTTCTCAGACGTTGTCTAGATGTGACTAGGATACACCCTTAGCCTGCTTCTTCTGCGTTTTGTGGATTTAAAGACAAATGATTAACCACAGGTGCGTAACTTCTTGACTGCCCGTCCTTTTCCAATCAGACTTAACAGACTTACCATCACTTTATTGACTACCCTTTCTCCCCGCCTTTAGGGACTTTTTGGGTGCATGACCTCAGTTATGTTCTCAGGCAAGTAGGTGATTTTGTCTACACGTGGCTTTCCACTCAGAGATTAATACTTCATCTTGAAAACGGACCACTTTAAGTTTCTATTTCTGATAGTACTGGGGATTGAACTCAGTGCATTAGGAGAAATATAACTCCCGACCTGTTAGATGTCAGATATGCTGGGTTTGTATCCCCTGAAATTGAATGAATTCCAATGAGCAATGCAGGTTAAGAGAGGGAAGATTTATTAAGAAATAGCTCCTGAGAGACAGGAGGGGTCCTGAGGCCCTTTGCCAGGGCAATTTATATAGTAGCTGAGTCACAAGGTGGGTAGAACACGGGTCAAACTCTCATCAACCCAGGGGGTTATAAGTACAGCTGCTTAGCTAATATTGATCCAGTAGGGAGTGGGTCATGCAGTAAGGATACATGGAAAGAACAAAGGCATTTTGGGGAAGGGACAGGTCCAGATGCTCTGGTCATGGACCTGGGCGACCGATGCCCACCTGGACTCCCTGACCAGGTGGTGCTAATCACAGCATCATCTCAAGTTACTGGTCACCCCTTAGGGAGGCCTGCAGGCCTGGCCATGGCTTCTTCATCTTGGGCCTGGCCTTCTTCAGATGTGCCGCCAGCCACAATTCTGATGTCTGTATTTTTCACTGACTTCCTTGTGAGCCCAGCCCCTCTCTGCTAACTGTGTATCGATTTCTGTCTAATTCAGCTCTCTGTA
This sequence comes from Dasyprocta punctata, assembly GCA_004363535.1. Lineage (NCBI taxonomy): Eukaryota > Metazoa > Chordata > Mammalia > Rodentia > Dasyproctidae > Dasyprocta > Dasyprocta punctata. The sequence goes on along the minus strand of RJWM01007815.1, from coordinate 30,495 downwards.
CTACCAGGTTCTGTACACTAGCTACCTCCTTAACCCTTTTTTATTCTTTATTTTAAGACAGGGTCTCACTAAGGCACTAAGTTGCCCAGGCTAAGCTCAAACTTGAGATCTTCCTGCCTCAGGCTCATAGAATGCTGGGATTGTGGGTGTGTGCCACTGTGCCTGGCTTATTCTGATTTTTTATGATGTATTTTCATGTTGAGAAGTTTGGAAAAATGTTAGGTCAGTCTACTGCTACTGTTTCCCTCTTTGAGCCAATACTCGTTGCTCATGAACTGAAGACTGTCACCATTCCTAAGATTATTTTCTTCACACTTTTGAAAGAACATCGGTTCCTTTCCTTTGAGTCTTCAGCTCGTGGGACTCATTTTCACGTGAAGTGTGGCTTCCTGAACATTCTGGGCTTGACAGGTTCCTCAGCGCTAGCCTGGGAATAGTCTCGTTTCTTGCCACTGATTGGAAAGGGAAGTTTTACAGCGTTCCTACTTCTTATATTTACACTGAGTTCTCCTTCTGGACGCTCTTCATTTTATGTGGGTGTCCTTTGCCTTCATGTCAACAGTTTTAATAACTATGGTTTTATGATATATTCCAAAATCCACCCAAAGGCCTCCTTTATTATATTTTTCTCTATTTCAGGGGCTAGGAAGAATATTATATTAGATTATGATACACAGTTAAAATTGCTTATAATTTATGAAACCATTTTGGAGAATTGTTTTATTTACTAAACTGAGTCATCTTATTCAAGAGCTCTGTCTGTCTGTTATGTGAGACTGCATTTTTTAATCATTATAATTATAGGTTTAAACTTATATGTTCTTCCTGAGAAGTCCACAATTTCTTATGACTTTTTTTCTTTTGTTTTGGCGTACTTTTATTTTTTGTTTCAAGATAGGGTCTTGTTAAATTCCCTAGGCAGGACTCAAACTTGCAATCTTCTTTCCCCACGCTCCCAAAATGCTGGAGTTATAGGCATGCACTACTATACTTGGCTATGCATATACTTCTATTTGTGTAATACTTTTAAATTTCTATTATAGGCCGAATTTTTATTTTATATTAGATCACCTAGAAGATATTTATAACTTATTAGGGAAAAATACTGTCTCGCTTCCATTCCATTCATTTTGTAACAAGTCACCTTAAGCACTCTTAGTATTTTTCTTAAGTCCTTATGTAGCATCTGTCCTAAACATTCCCTTAGTACTGTATTTAAAGTAGTTTTCCAGTTCTCTGAGTGCAGATTGATGGGCACCCATGTGGTGAATGACAAAGAGGGTGGCTGCTTCCTCTGGAATCCTCAGGTGTGGCCCAGGGGCTCCCAGCAAGGGTTGTTCTGTAGCTGGTGCCTGCCTTGTGGGCTCTGGAGAAAGCTGCCTGTGGAGCGCTAGGGACCTTGGCCCTCCTGCAGACAGGGAGTGCACCTGTCAAAACCAGGTGTCCCGCATGGCTATGACAGGAGTCCGGGGGCAGCAGCCTCAGGCCTGGCCTTAGAGGTAGAGGTAGAGGACTTGCTGGTTTCCCCAGGGTTTCTGGCTACTCCTCCAGCCAAGTTTATGGAAACTGTTGGGAAGGAGCTCTGGGGAGTGGACAGCACACACACTCCCAAAGCACTGATTCCAAGTCAGCAGTGACCTCCAGAAGGAATCTGCTTCGAAAGGTACCGCTTTGATTGTGCCATGTTCCTCAGATAATTAGATGAATGGTATTTGGGTCAAAACAATGCCATGTATGGCCTGCGGGTGCAGCTTAGTGATTGAGTGTTTGTTTAGCATGCACCAGAAAACCAAAAACAGTATCACAACAGAAAGTAATGCGGTTCAGACCTTGCTGGCTGGCCCCTTTGTGCTTCTGGGCCAGCTCAAGCTCTTATCAACCTTGTGTCTGCAAGTGTTCTCCTCCCGGCCGCTCCTGGCCCTCAGCGCAGTGAGGCTGGGTCTCCTCTGCATTCTTCTCTTCCCTGCCGTTTGCCTGCGTCCCTCTCTGGTCCCAGATCAGCACCTTTAGCAGGCAGCACTGTCTTGCTGCTGTTGGATTCTGGTGTTTGACAAATCAGACACTGTGGTATTTATAGAATAGACGCATTCCTGGATGAGCCAGTATTCAAACACTTTGAAGTTTAAAGTTGTTTTCATACAAATAATCGGTAAAAACCTTGTGTCAGTGACTGAACTACCTTTGCCCTACTCCTGAGGGCTGAAGCTTAGCCAGGTACTATGGCCCTGCGGCCTCACAGGCGGTATGTAGCAAGGCGAAGCCTCTGGTCTCCAACCTTTGGCTCTTTCCTGCTTGAAGCTGAACCCAGACGTCAGGCACAGCTTGAAAGCCTGGCCGTTGGCGTCTGCACTGTCTTCAGAAAAGCCCAGCATCAAAGAAGAAATACCCTGGTGGGCTCCCTGGATGCAGATTGTAACGAACAAATATGTTTGCTTTTATTATATATGTGTCACTTTCTCTCCTGCCTAGATTTTGTTGTGTAATCATTGCAGTCTTCTGAGTTTGTCACGGTCCCCACAATGCTTTTGGTTAAAATTTTTTGAATGAACATTTTTGACAGATAATTACTTGTATGTGGGAGAACAGTTTTGCTTGCTTTGGAAAAGAGAAGCATTGTGGAAAATCCATAGCTAATTTCATATGTCAAGGTCTGCTTTAGCGCAGGTAGTTTTTCCTGAGGCTCAGAATGGCCCAGTATTATTGGAGAACGTTTCCAAAAATCCACCCAGATTTCCCAGTCTGTGCAGCCAGCAGACAGTGAGAGCCATGCAGTAGGGTGGTGGACACAAGCATGCTGGTAGCCTTCTTCGGGTGCCTCACTAGGCAGCAAAGCACGTGAAGGAAATGCAAATCTCCTTGAAGTTTCCCACCTCCTAGGATGTCAGTCTCAAGTGGAAATGATGTGGACCGCACTTAATGACACTATTAAAATAGGCAACGATAACAGCAATAATGACAGCAGCAACAAGGGTGACAGCCTGAGCAGTTCCTACGGTGCAGCTAACAGCAGCACAAGTAACAGCGTCCGTGATAAGTCCCGTGCGCCTCTGCCCAGCACCGCACTGTCCACACTTGAACGTTGAAAAGGCACCAGCCCAAGAGAGTCTTACCTGAGTTCCCGTGTGGGGACCCAACTCAGTGTAATTGAATGACACAGCTGTGGACACTGGGTGTCCTTTTATCCTGGTCCTGCCTTCTGGGATATGGTGGCACCTATCTCTATCTGAGCAATGGCTCCTCATTCTGATCTGGTTCAGTCTCTTCCCTGACTGCTCTGCTGGCTTGTGCTTCCCTCTTCTGTCCTTGTTCTTGCTCCCCCGTGTATGTCCACGGTAGCCACTTCTAGGAAGGCTTCTGGGACCCAGTGACTGACGCCAGCCCTTGGTCCCATGAGAAGGCACTTTCCTTTTTCCTGAAAGCTCTGTGCGTAAACTTGTCCAAGGATGACACTCGGTAGGGAACAAGCACTCTACATATAAAGCATCAACCTGGCAGACAAGGTAGGGTGACAGTACTGCTGAGAATTTAGGGTACCACGTGGGGCTGAATCATGCTGGGGTGCCTGCAGATCACTTTGGGGTTCTCCTGGCCACTGGCAGCTGCAGGAGCTAGCCCACAGCCTTTGTACATGGCAGGGGATGTGATGGCTGATTTGGGAGTCCAGGTAGTGGGTTCGCGCCCCTGGTAATGAGAAGGATCTGCTGAAGACCACAGAGAGGGCTGGGATGCAGGATTAACAAGTTGGAAGACGACACAGAGAAGGAGCAGCGCTGAAGCACACTTGAGATACGTGCTCCTCTGTGCCTCCCTCTGGATGTGGCCTGGCTTTTGTGAGGTAAGAGCCGGTTCTGCCCTCTGTCCGGTAGGAGAGGCCGCACACCGTGTGCTCCAGCACCCTTCCGGAGCAGAGCCCAGGCCTTCCCAGGTCACAGGAGTGGTGCTGCTTGGGCTCCAGGCTGGGTCCCATTGGGAGCGGTGGACGTGCTGCTTGTGCCTGAAGGAGAACTGAGTTGTTGATGGGGGAGAGAAGCACTTGCTCTGCTTCCCCTGCTCCAGGTTCACACACAGAGATCAGAACCGCCCCAGGGTCTTGTGTTTGAGAACAGCTTGACCGACAGGGAAACCAGCCCAGGCTGGCTCCCGGGGGTTCAGTCCATGGCTATTCCAGTTTGGAAGTGGGAGGATGGGATCTGCTTCCTCTCAAGCACGCAAGTCCTCCAATCACCCGTGGACCCCATCCTCAGGGCTTTTCCTGAGACATCTTACTATTTTTTTTCTAAAGAGAAAATGAAATCTGTTTGTATTAGCCACATTTTAGTAACAAGTGTAAGAATAAAAAGACTTGAATCCACATAAAAATAAGAATTAAAATTAAAAAAAAGCATCAGGCAGTTTACAGAACCAAGAAGTGCAGGGCTTCAGGACTGTGTGCCCACGGGTGCAGACCCTGTCAGCAGGAGTCTTTTCTAGTGCCTGGCTCTGCCTCCGTCTGGTTTGACATCAGCCCCCAGCAGGTACGGTGTCCAAGAGGCAGTAAGTTAGAGGTCTGGGCTCGTGCTCATACTTTAACAGTCCTTACTTGGGGAAACAAATGCCCTTCCCGATGTTTCCATAAAGAGTCCCAGAACTGATTCTCATTGTCCCATCCATGCTAGTCATGTGTCCCTTGCCTGAACCAGTCACTCTGGCTGAGGAGATGAGATGCTCTGATTTGATTGGTCAGGCCTGGGTCGTGGTCTGCATAGCTGGAGCTGCATCCTGAGGGGCGTGGAGGGTGGAGGAGTGGACCCCATCCAATCCAGAGGATGGAGCAGGGGAGCACTGGTCAGGGTGAACCAGGCTTGTGTTCTAACAAGCTGAACTTTGAAGGGACTCCCAGCTGTGCTGTGGATTCCGCTCTGGTTCTCTGTGTTGATTAAGCCACAGCAACTCTCTGCATACGGTAGCCTTGTGGGCCCCAGTGTGACCGCCACAGTCACTGAGGCAAGATGTGGGAATGTGGGGAACTATGCCCCAGCTCACAGACTACCCAGAAATGTCACCTGCTACTTCCTCTCATGTTCAGTTGGCCAGAGCTGGTCACACATGCAAGTCTCAGCTCAACAGGAGTGTGGGGGAGTGGTCATCTCCAAGCAGAGGCCCCAAGCACTGGGGAGCATTGCAGAGTCTGCTGTCAGCTGTCCTGCTGGTCCACACATGGAGTCCCCATCTAGAGAGACAACCCCAAAGTCTCACCCGCTCACTGCTTCTGTTCACTGGCCAGGATCTTTGAGGGACGAATCACAGTCTTTTCGTGGTGTTGGGTATGTTTCTTCTCCATTCAGAGACTGACGACAAGTTGTCTGACTCCTTCCCTCAAACCCTTGGGATTTAATGGTCAAGTAGGGGTAGGGTGACTTTGGTAAGTATTCAGAAAGGGGCAGACTGGAGGCTCAGGCAGCTGACACCCTGCAGCACCCCGACTGTTCTTGTGTAGATGTGATGACCTCATTCTCTTGGGGGAGAACGCCTTGATTTGGCCCCAGTCTGGCTCCCAGTCCACTGCTCTTCATTATTCTTAGCTCCACCCCACAGGAAGTCCCCCTGGTTTGTTATTCTTGTTGGTTGGATCAAAAGGAGACATTGGAAGATGCACTCTCACTGGGGCGTGAGCCGGTGTCATGGCCAGGAGGACTGGGACCCTGGGTTGTTTTCTGCAGCCCACTGTTCTTTTATCCAAGCTGGTTATGGTTTGGACAACATAAGCTTTTCAAAATTTATCCATTTGGTCTGCTTGGCTTCATCTCCTAACAACCAAACTTGTAATTGTTTTCAAGATGTGCATTCTCCAGAGACCTCATTTTGGGTGTCCTGATGTGAGGCTCCCCTGAATGAGCCGTGACTTCTGTTCAGTTCTGTCCTATTGAATGGATTTGCTGAAAACCATGTGAATTCATTTGAGGTTGTCAGCCAGGGTTGTGGCAGCACAGTGGTCTCACCCAGGCTGTGTCAGTCAGAGCCTTCTTGGTTTTCTTGTTCATTATTCTTTTGTTTTTGCTTTTCTCATTAGTGCTAAGAACAAGGAGCCTTTTTCTTTTTTTTTCTTTCTTTCTTTTTTTTTTTTTTGTTGTTGTTGTTGTCACCTTTTTGAGACAGGGTTTCACTATGGAGTTCAGGCTGGCCTTGAACTCACTGTATAGCCCAGCCTGGCCTTGAGCTTACAGCAATACTCCTGCCTCAGCATCCTGAATGCTGGGATTGCAGGTGTGTGCTATCACGACAGGCTGGCAGGCCTTTTCTAATCATGAAAACCCTTGAACTTCTGTATTCGCTTTCATTTCTCATGAACCCTGATATCTACATTGATTGTGGTGTTGAGTAGAGAGAATAGTTTGTTGCCTTCCTTGTAGGAAGGAAAACGGTAGCTTCTAACTTGAGATTAGCATCTGCTTGGGATGTAGAATTGTCTTTAGCATGCTTGCATGAGCAGTTGGATTTCTCATGCCTTGGGCCTCCCCTTTGTCCAGGATTCATGTAGCAATCAATGGGAACTGGAGTGGGGCGGAGGAGTGGTACCCCTGAACACTCACTGCTTTCTCGAGATTAACTCTCCCTGTTCTGCGGAGTCGGAGTCTTCCCTGGTTATGTGAAGCCAGCTCTGCAGTGCAGTGTATGAGGTACTCATGATCAAATGGGACATGGTCTTTATGGGGTCCTACCACATGAAGTATACTGTGAATGTAGTCCTTTTGCTGAATCTTTTGAGTTCTGACTTTCTCTACTTGGGAGGAGAGGAAATTGCATCTCGAGAAAGGTGTTGTCAAGTCATGTTTGGAGTGGTGTTTAGGTCCTCCTAGCTTGGAGTCTTTTCTTCCTTTTACTTTTGCAGATTGTTTTCTGGAACTATTTCTTCCAATCCTCCTTAGTTCACCACTACAGTTCATGAAGCAATAGATTTCCCTCAACCAACATGACAAGGCTGAGTTATTTGAGTATTTTGAATATAAATAGAAAAGATACATCTGTCCACCCTGTTCCTCTAATTTGGTCCCAAGCCAGGAGATTCTATGGATCTTAAGTGACCCTCAGGAAGATGGGACCGTGAGACATAGATGCTAAAGGTCCTCCTTGGATCATGATGGGGCCCTGATGTTTAGAACTTCATCTGTTCTCTGGGAGACAGCAAGAGGGTCATGCTGGAATCAAAGCACTGTGTGTATTAGCAGAACAGACACAGCAGCTTCCAAGGCATTGGGCATCTCGGGGAGACAGATGCACATTTCCAGTGGCCCATAGTCTCCAGGCAGCTGCCCTTTCCATCAGAGTTGTGCTCCCTTCCACTCGCCCCATCTTCATTCTGATTAGCCCTCAGGTTGACATCAAAGCACTTCTGGGTCTGCTGCAGCCTTTTCTTTCTCCTCTCTTTTCCCTGGCTTTCTTTTGTCCCCTAAATTTGCACCATAGCCTTTCTATATCTCAAAACTCTGTCTTACCATCAGGGGACAACCGATGTAGTCCTTCTTCCCAGCAGAAACGTCACCCTGGAGGCCCAGTTCGAATTCTGCACCTTCAGGGGCCTTGGGGGCGATGTATTTATTTCTTCTGTTTCTGAGTAGGATGTGCTCATTATAGAGTATTTATAGACATAGTGAAAGTTACCCTGAGTCATAACACCCAGAGTTAACACCAATCCCATAAATATTCGCATGTGTTCTTTAATTCCTATACACACAGAAATATTCTATGATACAAATACTGATGTACACATATAACTAAATTTCTGCTTTTAAATATATACTGCATCATCAGAGTTTTCTCAATATCACCAAATATTTTTCAAGTACCTGGTTTTTATAGGATGCTTGAAAATTCTGATTTTCCTGTACAGATGCATAAATATTTTGCTTACTATTAGACTTTGTGCTATATTTTCTTATAAAACTTTGTCTACATCTAAGACTACTATCTACTTAGAAATGTAAGTATTTTCGGGGGTGCAGACTCCTTGAAAGCTCTTGACGTGCTCATTGCCACCCTCCTCACGAAGGTGGTGTCAGTTTGCACTGCCATGTGTACTGTACACTTGCTTCTTGGAGCTCTCCACAGCAAATGAGTTGATTCTTTTCATGAGCAGTTTGGAAAAATTGAAACGCATTATTTAACTTGCTCCTTTTAAGTAACTCTATTGGTTGATCCTGTGTCCCCCCCAAGGACTCGTAATTTGGACGGGGCTGAATCTGGTGTTCATGATTGGTTTCTTGTCTGGTGCTGGATTGGTGGTGAGTGCTGCACCCGCCCAGGTGTGGAGCTGACATACAGGGTAAGGATGAGAGGAAGTTGTGCTCCCTCTCTTGCCCTGTCTCTCTCTTGCTGGTTCACGTGCCTTGCTGTTTGGTGGCTGCCATGAATGGCTACCCTGCCACACCATGCTGCCTTGGAGCCAACCAAGTATGGATGGAAACTCCTGAAAACTGTGAAAAATAAACCTTTCCTTCCCTAATTTTGGGCATCAGGTATTTTGTCTCAGCAACAAGTGAAAAGTAACTAAGACAGAATTTGGTACCAGAGGAGTAGGGTCATTGCTGTGACTATTCCTGACCATGTAGTTCAAGAGCCTTTGGAAATGGCTTGTGGGAAGAGTTTGGAAAGGTTCAGAGATGTTGCCTGAAAAAGTGGCGCTGGACCAGCTTAGGCTGTTTTGTATGGGAGATTCTGGTCAGAGCCCAGCAGACCAGAAGGCCGATAGAAAGCCTGCTGGTAAAGACCAGACTCAGGACGTTTCTGCTGGGAAGAAGGACTATATTGGTTGTTGGAATCCACACGATGTATGTTATGGCTTGGCAGAAAGTTTGTCTGCATTCTGCCCATGCCCAGAGACTTTGCCTGAGACTGAGATTAAGGGCAATGGACTGATTAGTTTGGTGAAAGAAATCTCAAGTCAACCTAATGTTAAAATGGTGGTGTGGCTATTGTTGGGAGCTCTTAGCCAGATTTATGCTGTGAATCAAGAGCAAAGCACCCAGCATGGTGATTTAAAATGTTGTGAGTTTGGCCAGAAAGCTGTGGACTGTAAAGATAGAACTGAGACCTCAATTGCTGAGAAGGAACAGAGAAATAAAAAAGACGGCCTGGGGGTGTCCCAGGAAGCAGCAGACCTCTACCCTTTGCAGCCTCAGGTCTTCAAAAGTGAAAAAGTTTGCTCAGAGGAAAACGCCACAGAGCGCCTTGCTCCAGAGTGGCAACAGAGGCCATAGGAGGTTTCAAAATGGCGGTGGCCACACCAGATTCCACAATGGCAGCAGCATAGAGAAACTTTTCCTCACAATCAGGTTCAGAGAGCTCAGCAATCCAGGCAGTCGACCCCTACAGCCAAGAGAGAGGAAAGCCTGGCTACTGCTGGAGCTGGCAGCAGACCTTGGTGGCATCCACATGGCGCTGGTTTTAGGTACAAGGAAAATGCACAGATTCTAAGGCTAAGGCAGCTTCCACTCCACCTGCAGAGGACAATGTGTAAAGATGTAAGGGTGAAGCCAAGGAACGTGGATCATCCAAGGAAAGCTATGAAAGTTAAAACCCTTGTAAGTGCCGCAGGGGTGGAGTCACTCAAGCCTCTTGGAGCTTACTACCAGATTGCTTCAGATGCTGAGCATAGAACTCCAGGACTTAATGTTTGCCCTGCTGGATTTTGGATTTGCTTTGGTTCCAATGCATTGTATTCCCCTGTTTGTAACTTTTGGAATGGTAATGTTTATCTTATGCCTTTATATGTTGGAAGTGTTTAACCTCATTTTCATTTGTACAGGGGTTACAGTTACGAGTTTGCCATAGATCTTGGAGGAGATTTGGGATTTGGACTTTTCAGCAAAGCTGCAACTGTTAGAACTTTGAAAACTCTTGGAGGTGGACTAAGTATCTTTGGCATGAAGGATACGTGAGTCCTTGGGGGGCCAGAGGTGGAATGTATTGGTTGATCCTGTGTCCCCCCAAGGACTCATAATTTGGACGGCGCTGGGTCTGGCGTTCATGCTTGGTCTGTTGTCTAGTGCTAGATTGGTGGTGTGAGTGCTATACCCACCCAGGGGTGGAGCCGACATACAAGATAAGGATGAGAGGAAGTTATGCTCCCCTCTCTTGCTCTCTCTCTCTCTCTCTCTCTTGCTGGTTTGCATGCCTTGCTGTTTGGTGGCTGTCATGAATGGCTGCCCCGCCATGCCATGCTGCCTTGGAACCAACTGAGTATGGATGGAAACTCCCGAGGCCTGTAAGAAATAAAGCTTTCATTCCCTAATTTTGGGTATCAGGTACTTTGTGTCAGCAATGAGTGAAAAGTAACTAAGACCGTGACTTACAGAACTGAATTTTCTTTTCTGGTGTTTACCATTCATTATATCTTTTTCTTTCAAGAATCATTAAAAATTTTGTATACTTTTTTGAGGGAAGCATGGGAAAGGAGGCATTCTTTTATCTTGTTGATTTTAAAGAGTCCTTTGGATCATAAGACTTTGTCTCCTGTCATTAATTGTGAATGGGTTCCGGAGTTCGTCATTTGACTTTGTCCTATATGGCTTTTGTGTTGAATGTTTTGAAATTCTTGTATCGTTTAGATGGTCCATTCTTTTGTTCGTGATGGTTTCTGTGACCTAGAGGCTTAAAATTTCATCTTCACTTTGAATCCGTTTTGCCTAGATTTTCTCCAATTGTGTTTTTCAAATTAAACTAGAATTTTCCTCTCCATAAGTATGAAAAATCTACAGTGTGACTTTCCTGCAGATATCTCAGTGTGGTTCGGTTAGAGTCATGCTGAGGAGTGTGTGTTTTCCATGTTGGCTTAAGGTACTCTCTGCTCTCCCGACCGCATCCTGTGGGGGTACTTGGACACGTCCTCGTGATCTCCACGGTGATACGGTTTGCTTTGGATGACTTCTGCTTTGAGATGAATGCCCGGTCTCCAGCTGCCTCTCCCTGTAGTCCACTCTGAGTGACAACGCTCCATGTCTGCAGGGCTCTGGGACCCCTGCCCCCTTCCACTGCACGTGTCTTCAGGGCGAGCATGCACGGGGCTGTCATCAGCAGTTTCATGGCTCTCAAAGAGTCCCTGTGGCACTGGCCCACGGGACTTCTGAGCACAGATGCAGGTTCCTCAAGTATGCACTGGCTCTCAGGTCATTTCATTGTTAATTTGTGATTTTAGACAAACTGTGCTCAGGTGCATCATTTTGATTAAATTCTGGAAACAAATATATGCTGAATTTAATAGATTTTGGGTCTTTGTTCTAGCCTGAGCTAATTCAACTTTCAAGCTAATTCCACTGTTAATATAAATAGGTATTTAGTATATTAATGAAGACTTTTTCTGTCTCTCCTTGAATATGTATCATTTCTTCCTGGTGGAAACTTCCAAACAGCCTCTCTTCTAGCTTTCTGAAGTGTGCAGTACCTGTCATTATCGATGGTTACTCTACTGACCAGAGCACAGCAGGCCTCTTAGTCCTCCCTGTGGCTTAGTACCATTCATCACCCTCTCTGTGTCTCTCCCTCCTCCTTTTTTAATTTCAAACCAAAGCGTTATTATTCTAATTTCCATTTCCCTGCATTTCTATTTTCAACCCTGCCTTGGTTACTTTTCTCTTATTGCTGAGACAAAATACCTGACGCCCAAAATTAGGGAAGGAAATGTTTATTTCTTATGGTTTTTGGAGGTGTCAGTGCATACTCAGCTGGCCTCAAGGCAGGGTGGCGTGGCACTGGGGCAGCTGTTCATGGCAGTGGCAAACAGCAAGAGGGAACAGGGCAGAAGAGAGAGAGAAGACCCGCCTTCTTCCCACCCTTACACTGTATGCCGGCTCCACCCCGGGCAGGTGCAGCACTCATACCACCAGTTTAGTGCCAGACAACAAACCAATCACGAACACCAGACTCAGCCACATCCATGATTACACGAGGCTTGGTGGGGGGGCCTTCCAAACACAAACCATAACAAACCCCGAACATTCCACTGAAATAGAAAACAACTTTGAAAGGCCTGAGACGAGACCTTGTGTGAACAATGCAAGGCTGCCCCTTTCTCAGACCAGGCCTGGGGTTTGCGTTCCCAGTCTGAATCACAGTGAATGAATGCAAAGAGGAAAATGTCGCTTCCAGGCTCTCCTGAGCATTTCCTGGGCCAGTGTGCACTGCCTTGGGCCTCTGTTTGCATTCTTGCAGGTAAGCAGAAGCCAGAAATTTCACACCTCGCAATTTATTTTTCTATTTATATTTCAACACATAGATTCCTAGACATATCTAGTATTCCTGATTTATCTGAAGGGCATTATCTTGCTTAGAATAGACATTCAATAGACAGAATTTTAGCCTAAATTTTATAAATATTTTGCTGAGACATAACATAGAAAAATGCATAACTCCTAAATGTGCAAATCTACTTGGCCAACCTGCTCCTGTGATCCCGTGTTCAGAGCACAGCAATCCAGCTGCCTGGAGATGTCCTTGTGTCCCCACCCCAGCACTGCTGCCTGAAGAGGGCCATTGTCTAGATTCACAACACAGCAGTTTAATTTGACTTGTTTTGAATCTTACATGATTGGAATTGGTCAGTGTGCTATAGTTTAGATCTGAACCAGCCCCCAGAGTTCTCATGTGTTTGGAAGGTGATTGAATCATGCTATGGTCATCAGTGGAGTCATCCATTGGTGAATTCAGGGCCGAATTGCTGTTAGGGGGTGGGGTCTGCTTGTGGGTGAATCACACAGGTGTGACCTGGAAAATAGCACTCTCATCTCCTGCTCCTCTCCTCTCTGCTTTTTTTCTGCCACGGGTTGAGCCCCCTTTCCTCCACCATGCCCCTTTGCCATCTTGTTTCAGCCTTGGAGCCCGGCAACCATGGGCCGAAACCGTGAGCCAAAGAAATCTGTCCTCCTTTAAGTGGTGAGCATTGTGTATTTTGTCTCAATGATGGCAAGGTAGTTAAGATACAGTATATTGTATAATTCGTTTCTGGCTTCATTTGTTTAACATTATAATTCTGAAATCGACCTCTCTTGTTGGGTATAGAAATATTCCATCCATACTCCTTGCTGTATGGGATTCCATTGTGTGAACAGACTGCACATTTATTCCTTCTAGGTTTAATAACACTTGGGTTGCTTCCAATATTTGACTGTAATAAATCATGCCACAGGGAGCCTTCTTGTTCTTGTTTTTGTTTGTATTTTGGCTTATGTTTTTTTCTGTTTTGGGTGAGAAATTGCTGGGTTGTATAGCTTACATATGTTCAGCACTAGTAGATACTTACTGTCAATGGGCTTTACAAAATAGCTGTATTAGTGTCGTCTCTCACAGCAGTACGCTGTGTCATCTCACCCAACCCTTGACACCGTCAGTATCAGCTACTTAAAAAATTTAGCTGTCATAGTATGGGTATAGAAATATTGCATTGCTGTTCCATTGGCATCTCCTTGAAAATCAATGAAGTTGAACTCCTTTTCATCTTCTCATTGGTTATTTGTGTGTACTCTTTATGAAGTGCTTGTTCAATTTTTTGAAATTCTAAAAAATTAAATTCTAGAAACTAAACTATGTATCTTGGATATGAGTATTTGGTAGGAGTTCCTCAGTATGAATTGCCTCTACATTCACTTAATGCTATTTTTTCATGAAAAGAAATATTACATTTTAAGATAGGTTAATTTATCAATATTTTCATCTCTTAAGGAGAATTTGCTTACCTTCAAAACTTTGAAGATTTTTCTGTGTTTTCTCATAGAAGTTTTATTGGTTTTGCCCTGAAATTTAGAACAGAACTGGTTTTATGTATGCTCTGAGAGGGAGATCAGAAATGCATCTTCCCGCATGGTTCTGTACCTTTTTGCGCTGTCCTGCTGTGTTCCCTCAACCACAAATCAGTCCCTGTAATCTGTGAATCTGTGCATGGGTCTCATATTCTGTCCCCCTGGTCTGTCTGTTGTCGTACCAGCAGCACACCATCATAGTTACTGTAGATTTATAACACTAGGGTCTCTGATAATATAAACCTTGTCATTTTATTATTTTTTTTCTTGAAGATCATCTTAGCTATTCTTGGTCCTCGGCATTTCTATATAAAATTTTAATTCTCTCTCTCTCTCTCTCTCTCTCTCTCTGTCTCTCTCTCTCTCTCTGTCTCTCTTTCTCTCTCTCTGTCATGTGCATACACACATACACATGATTTTCATTAAGACTGCGTTGGCCCAATGGATGGATTTGGGAATAAATGAAATCCTTAAAATACTCACACTTTTGACCCCTAAGCCTACTATATTTTACCTTATGTCTTGGTTGTTTTTCTTTCATCTGAATAATCTTTCTGTAAAGGTTTTATGAACATTTTTCCCTAAATTTATTCTGGGGGTATTTTATATTTTTGATGACATTTAGACAATCTCATTATTTAAATGTCATTTTCTAATTCTTAGTTTCCAGCATAGAGAAACGTAATTTATTTTTGAAACTTCTACATAATAAAGTTGCTAAATTATTCTAATTTTAGAGGTTCTTTTGGATCTTCTAAAAACATTTCTTGGAGAGGGGGGAGAAAGATTTCTTTCTTCCTTTGCAATCCTTAGATATTTTGTTCTTTATTCTGCTGATCAGAAAAACCTCTCACGCAGTTTTAGATGAAGACAGTTGTGTCTCATTGGTGATCTCAGAGGGAAAGCTTTCAGTATTTAACTATAAGTAAGAATTGGCCACAGGTTTTTTTGTATATGTTCTTTATGAGACTAAAGAAGTTGTATTCTTAGTCTGTTAACTTTTAGGTCATGAATAGGTGCTATAAAATAATGCTATTTTTCTATTTGTTGAAATGATCATATAGCTTGTCTCTTATTTGCAAATATGGTGATTTTTTCAGATTTTTCTATGTTTCATTTTACTTCTTTGTGATGTGTTATTTTTCTGCTCATCCCTGTCTCTGGCTATTAACGCTTCCTGTAGTATTTCTGCACCTGCGGTCATGAGACAGATTGGCTGTCACTTCCCTGTCCGAGGACCCCGCTTCTCTGACACTGGCCCCCAAGTCACACTGGCCTCGTGAAGCAGGCTCCCTGTGCTTGTGATTCTCTTCAAGACTCATGAAAGGCCAGGGCCTTCTCTGCCATCAGAGCTTGCAGGGATTCGTGCAGAGCTGCATCCTCCTCCAACAGTGACCTCTTATTCTGAGAACGTTGCAAACTACGAAGAATTTCAAGTGGGTAGAGGCAGGGGGCCATGTCCACGTTTCCTCTCAGGGGGAGGCTGCGTTTGCACATTCACTCAGCAAATGTCTTCAGTGTTCGTGCCCTGCCGCACACCGCGGGGAGCAAACACAGGTGTGCGGGTGAGCGCTTCTGGGAGCCAGGGTCTCCAGAGTGCTCTCAGCTCCAGACTGCCGCGTGTGTGTGCATGTGTGTGTGCATGTGTGTGTGCATGTGTGTGTGCATGTGTGTGTGCATGTGTGGCGGGGGGAGGGGGAAGAGAGAGAGAGATGTGGGAGCCTCGGGTGCGCCGCCCCCTCCCCTTCCACAGTGTCATCCCACACGCTCCTGTCCATGACACACCCCAAGTTTTCAGACTCCACTGTGTCCCTCAGCTTTGCTTCTGGGCCCTCTGGGATGAGGTCCCCTCGTCCTGTCTGCCCCTCCCTTTGCTTTTTACCCAAGGTGCCCGCTCAATCTTATATCTTGTGTTCACGGGGAAGCTCTCTGGACACGTCTGCCCCGGGAGCCTCCCGGGGTTCCAGGATGAGGTCCTGTCCCCTGTCTTCCTGGCCCTCACCTCTTTAGAGTTCACCCATTTGTTCATGTGGTTGTTTCTGTTTAATGTCACTTGTCTGAGCCCAGCTTGCTCCCTGCTCAGTCCCCACTCGTAGAGGCGGAATGAGTGCGTGAATGAATGGAGTGTAACTGAAATTTATTTTATTCATAAAGGAAGACGAAGATTAATTGGGGTCATCCCAGGAAGATTCCTTCCAGAAATTGTTTTATTCCTACGTTCCTTTTGTTTCCATCACAAACAGTCCGTGAAGACAATTATTTCTTGTTTTCATGAAAAATTAAAAGACCGCTTAACTGTTAGTTCAGTATATCTTTTTTAAAGGATTAATGATCTTAATAATGAAAAGAGCGTTGTCTTTTTTCTTTTTCTTCAGTTCTGGGGATGGAACCCAGGGCCTTCCCGTTGAGCTCTATCCCCTCCCCTGTTTAAACGAATTATTCTGAGACAGGGTCTTTTTCAGTCATTAAGTTGCTCAGACTGGGCTCAAACTTGTGGCCCTGCCTCAGCCTCCCAGGGAGCCAAGATAACAGGTGTATGATATCAAAATTTTAACTAAAAACGTTATCCAAAGCTGGGCACGGTGCACATGCAAGTAATCCTAGTACTTTAGAAGTCTGAGGCCAGGGAATCACGAGTTCAATCCCAGCTTGGGCAACTTATGACTTAGCAAGACCCTGTCTCAAAATAAAAAATAAAAAAACCCTAGAAATACAACTTAGTGTGAAGGCCCTGGCTTCAGTGCTGAGTGTGTACCAGAAAAGAAATTTCGATTAAGGTAATTGTAGATGTACAAGCAATTGTGAGAAATAACATGAAAACAATAAATGTGCTTTTACCCAGTGCTGAACTGGACTCCAGTTAAGTCACTGGCATTGGTAAAATCCAAAGCTAATCATGTTGTTTTTAATTTGCACCTCGGCATCGTGCTGAGTGCCACCTCGCACTGTACTGCTGGACCAGTGCTGCAGGTCCGTCACTTATGTTCTGGATCCCAGGGCACCTGTGCTCAGAGAGGGGCAGTGCCTGGCCCACAGCCTCCCTGCATGGCTCGGTGGCACCAGAGTCAACACCTGCTGGTGTCCTTGACCACGTCAGCCCAAACTGTGACATCTAGATCAATCTTGCATTAGAGAATTTTAAAGGAGAAAAGCACTTGAGTAACAAAAAGAGCGGTGTTGTTTTCAACTATTCCTCTAGGGTGGTATTGTCTTAGAGGCCTGAAATCTGAAGAAATCTCCGCAAAAATTTAGGGCATCTGAATCTCTGATGAAGCTCTTGTGTGTCTACGTGCACGGCTCGTGCGCTTGCAGTTTGACTGCACAGGGACTCGTGCCGGCGTCAGCAGTGGCTTTGTGACCCGGAAGGAGACTCCTGTCCAGGTTTACAGGTGCGTCTGCCAGACGGGAGGAACTGGGGTCTGCACTTCTGTCACTTACCTCGCAATCCGGGTGGCTGGGGACACCCGGAAGTCAGGCCGATGCATGAGTCAAGGTTCTCTAGAGGAACAGGACCCGCAGAAAATATATGAATGATTTTGCAAGGGGACTTATTAGGGAGCTTCCGGCATGCAAGGCAGGAGAGTTCACAAGGGCTTTGCATGTGCTGGAGAGGCAGAGGATCCAGGACTGCTCATCCTGAGAAAACGGAAGCCGAAGAACGGGAGGCATCAGGGGTGCAGCCGGAGCAGGCTGATGGCTCCCACGCTCCCTGTGGGTCTGCGCTGAGGCCGAGGGACTAGAGACGACTGACTGCCCAGAGGAGACGGAGAGGACTGAAGCCCTTCCAA
This sequence comes from Dasyprocta punctata, assembly GCA_004363535.1. Taxonomy (NCBI): domain Eukaryota; kingdom Metazoa; phylum Chordata; class Mammalia; order Rodentia; family Dasyproctidae; genus Dasyprocta; species Dasyprocta punctata. Next base: position 12,941 of record RJWM01007815.1, on the reverse strand, counting down.
AGCCTCCTTCTCCTTTCCCTTTTTACTCCATGTACTCTACATGCCTGCTGGCTGGCACCACCCGCATTCACGGGGTCCTTCCACCCTCTGTGTCATCACAGAGGCACCCGGAGGTGCTTCCCTGGCCTGCTAAGGGGCTCTTTCTTGAGCCACGCGGACATCGCACTTCATCGTCACCGGTCATCACCGAGATCAGCGTCCAACCGCCTCTCCCTTTCCTTTCTCCCTGAGACCTTGTCCCTGGGAGATTTGGAATGCTCTCTGGGGTCCCCCGCCCCTGCCTCACCCGGGGTGCACACTTCCCTCTGGCGCTGTGCCCCTCTTGGTGCCTCGGTCCAGGGCGCCCGGTTCTCCCCTGGGTTGTTGGGAACCGTGAATGATTCTGAGTCCAGGTGCTTTTCGCTGCCCAGCCCAGCATTCTCGTCTGGTCGTGTCTGGGAGGCAGCTGCTGATACTGCGTTTGCAGCCGACCTCTGCAGGACCCCGCCCAGCCCTGTGACCCCGGGCTCAGTGGCCCCATCCCGCATGCGTGCATGTGCCTGGGTCAGAGGAGACCGACACCCAAAGGATGGGGACAGTCCTTACATTGTGGGGTGGCCCCCTTCGATGACAGAGACAAAACTCTCCCCAAAACTATTCTAATGATTTTCACATTTTTGGAAAATGAGAACATTTCCTAAGCATTTACCTGCTTTTAATGCACCTGTTTATTTACACGATTATCTCTATTTTAATGTCACTTATTGTCACTAATCATGGGCCCCATAAGGACAAAGTACGTACCTGTTCCATTCACCAAAGAAGATTTTGTTCCCAGTGCACACAGCAGGTGCTCAGTAAAGCGAATGATTCCCCTCCTTTCTGAAGGACTCTGGAAAGCCACTAATGGATAAAAATCCAAACAGCGGTTAGGACTAAATCAGCTTGCTTGCTGATGAGTCGCAGTGTGGAGTGAGACTTGGCTTTGACTTACACAGTGGACCCTTGACTTACAAACTCAGTTCATTCGCGAGGACTGGTAGTAGCACAAGGTGATTGGAAGTCAAAAGTATTTTTCACATCAGAAATAATAGAAATACCCATGATGCATTCCGAATCTCCCAAAGCTAACTTAACTAACCTTTTCATAATAAAAAAGGGTTGTGTGATATATGTAATTTATCAAAAACACCAAATCTTTTTCCTAGTATATTCACCAAAAAGTTATAAAACATGCCTAGTTTACCAGAAACAACAGTTTCGCACTGTCGTCACCATTCGAGTGGACGTCTCTGGCCGGCAGGAAGGGAGGATGGAATGGAAGGTGGTTACTGTCTGGACGGAGAGTCCGCTCCATAGGGACATCAGGAATCTGGCCCTCCGCTGCCCTTTCTGTCCTTGGGAGAGTCTGTAGCCCACTAGGACCTGCTTCTCACTCACTCAGTCTTGACCTTTTCAGAACTAAAACCTGGTCTAAGGTTGTCTGTTTCTGTCTTTTCTTTCACACTGTTCTTTGTGATTGTGATTGCTTTCTCTCCTTTCCTTCATTAGCTTCTTTTGTAGCTTTTTTGGGACCATTTTGATAGCAGTAATCATAGCAATTACATAAAGCACTGACCGAAATTACATCTACAGACTCACACAGCTGGGCTCCAACTGATGCCTGTGTATGCTTATGTATGGTTTTCTGGCATCTTGAGTCTTTGTTTACAACCACAAGAGTGGCCAGCATTTGGGTCGTAACTCAAGATTCTGGTCCTAAGTTAAACCTAACGTTCCAGTTGTAACCCAAGTTGTTCATGTGGAGGGCTGGTCATACCCCGAGGGTCCACTGTATTAAATTGATCTGTAGAAAGTTACCATTTTTGTAGGTCAGTAACAGTCAGAGATATTGGCAATTTCTAATGATTCAATCTGATGTAAGTTAAATTCAAACCTTAAGGAATATGCAAATTTGAACTTTACATGGCTCTGTGTTTTGAAAAGGACACCAACATACTTCAGCCTTGTGGGGAAGCAGCCTATTTGTGGCATGTGTGGTGAGTAGTGTTGGTGGCCAGGTCAGTCTTGTTGACCTGGGAGACCTGGCCACATGCTGTTCCTGGAAAGCATTTCTGCCTCTCCATGCAGCACCCGCTCTCCTGGGATCCCTCCCTTCTCTAGGTAAGCACTGCTGGCTCTCATGAAAACTTAATGTGTGAAATTATGGGGCTGTGAGTTTTTCTTTTTTTTTCTTTTTTTTTTTTTAAATAAATGAGTTTGCAGCCCTGCCAGAGCACAGATGAATAAATTAGTAATGCATCTCCCCTGGGGCTGTGAAGCTAATGGAAGGCCCACTGGGGTGAAATTCACTTTCTCTTGTTCATAGTTGATTCTTAAAGGGGATTTCATAGCTTCTGCTTTTCTTTCTCAGATGGTTTCAAGTTTGCCAGAGTCTTGGGGTTTGAAAGGACCCTGTACTTTTAGCCTGAGGGATGTCGCTGTAGCCCTTTAGCTCATCTCCCAGCAAGGTGGCTGCGTCAAACCTGTCATCTCTAGCTGAGCCTCCTCTTTGGGGGGATTTGAGAGGTTAGGGGGCATGCACTGGGCTCCCCCAAGTGTGTTCTAGTGGCCAGTTCCTCTTCTAGTTTTGTCCTGGGTGTGACTCATGCCAGTGTCAGTGCTGTGGGTCTCATGGGCGAGGACCCAGGTGGGGTCCTGGGCCCCACCTGAAGCTACAGGGTGGGAAGAGGGAGCCCCCAAGGCCCTGGGCCCACTCCCAAGCCCAGCTACTTGCAAGTCGTCCTGATGCCTACTGGTCGCATTTTGTTTTCCAAATGAGGTTGCAAAGGCCTTGAGGACAGGGCCTGTGCTCCGTTCCCTGGTTCCGCATCCTCCGCGCTGTGTCCCCGGGAGTGCAGCGAGTACAGACCACAGCATCTCCTGCAAACCGAGCAGGAAGACCAGGCCGGATTGCAGGCCACAGCAGCATCGCCCATGGAGGCCAACGCATCTAGGCCCAAAGGCCTCAGTTTCTTAGGGTGACCCATATGAAGGGGTTGGTGCCCCACAACATGGTCTGCTGGTCTCACGAGGGCCACACTGTGTGCCCAGTGCACACAGTGACCCCAGGAGCTCACAGACCCATGCTAGTCAGCGTCCACACTGCCGTGTCCCTGTCTTCCTGACTCCTCTGTTCCTGGGGATGCGCTGGCTGCTGTCCAGTCGATCTGTTTCCATCGAGCCCCGCCAGAGTGGGGCAGCTCATTGGCCCCGTGCAGCTGCTGCAGGGCTCCGGGTGCCCCCGGTCTGCGCATTCGGGCCGAGCTCACTCACGCAGCCCGGTCCTCCGGTGAAAGTCCTCTGTCAGTGAGGAGAATTGCACACAGCTCTCTACATTTCCTTTGATCCAAGGCTTCTCCAAATTTTGTTTGCTGTGCCTTTCTGTCCAGATCATTGAAAGGGACTTAAGAATTCTCACCGCAGCAGCCACTTCTCCTGATGGAATCCTTACAGGTGCCTGGAGGGACTACTGGATGTTTTTTCTTTCAGTTTCGGAAGGAAATAACAATTCTGTTGAAAACTGGAGACTTGGTAAAGAGTGGTTGCTTTTGGCTAGGCCCTTGAAAGTTTTGTGAGTTTGCCGAGGCTGTCTGTAGTACCTTCACTCACTGGGCAGATATTCACTGAGTCCCTGCTGGGCGCTGTGCGCCGAGATACACCAGGTGCCTAGATGCACAGAAGATGCGGGCGAAGCTGCAGCTCATGTTTATCGAGTCCTGCCACGGGCCAGGTGTCATGCTCAGTTCCCTAAGCACCCACACATGTCATTCTCCCAACTGCCTTTGAGAGGGGACTAGTTTCTCCCCATTTGCAGAGGTCAGGAAACCCAGGCTTTGAGAGCTGAATGAACTTGTCTGACTTTCCGTGCGTCATCAGGACTTCCATTTCCCCGGTCTACTCGGGCTGCTGGAGCCCAGGCATAGCTGTGTAACTGCTGACTTGTGAGTTAATCTGTTCTGGTCATTTCATATAAATTGATCGACCTGCAGTCTTTTATGACTGGGTCATTTTACTTAGTGTCTTGTTTTCAGGATTCGCCTGTGTTGTAGCATGCATCCACATGGGCTCCTTTTTCAGCCCAGTAATATTTCACTGTGTGGGTAGACTCGGTTTTATTTACAGTCATTCATTGATGGACATTTGGCTGCTGTGCGTGGTGCCACTACGAATGTCCTCTGTATGGTTTTGCAGAGACACCTGCTCTTAGGAGCTGGGCTGTCAGATGTTCACGCTGGGTTTAACCCTTTGCGGAGCGGCAGTCTGCATGTGGGCCCCCATTCTGCGTTCCCAGCAGTGCTGGGTGAGCCTCCTGACGTCTCGCCTCCTCACCCCCACTTATGATCACTTGGCATCCTGAGCAAGCTGCAGGCAGCCCGAGCAACCGGCCAGCCGTGAGGGGAGCTGCCCAGGGGCCCCGGTATCTGGAGGTCAGGAGTGGCTCAAGGGCAGGGTCCTCTTGCAGGTCCTCGCCGTGTGCGCTGCAGTCTGCTGACGGCTCCAGCTCTCAGCCTTGACTTCATTTATTTAATGGACGAGGAAGGAAATGATTTCTGAGCTGAGACTTGCATGGTCCCCAGGGACTCTGTTCCAACGGTGCATCTAAACCGCCATGTGGGGACTCGCTCGCTGGGCTGGGATTTGTGATCAAAGACTTTTTATGTTCTAGAGGCAGTTTGAGAGTAGTGAGTGTTACAGGGCATCCAGGCAGGGAGGCGGGGGAGTGCTGTGGCTCTGGCCTCTTCGATGTTGGACTTTGCCTGGAGCAGCTGGCCAGCTTGTGCCCACTGTGTGCTCTGGTCTGGGCCCTCCGGGAGTGGTGGTGTTTCCTGGCCCAGTCCTTGGTCATCTCTGCCTCACAGTTCCTGATCGAGATGCAGGCAGGACGGCTGGGAAAGTAACGAGAGGGAGTGCTCCACGCGGCCTTTGTCACAGTGGTTTTGCACGTGCATTTTGTTCTGAGTGGGGTGTTGGGCGCAGCTTCTCCAGCTCAGCCGTCTCACCCTAGCAGTGCCCGCTCGTCCAGGGCTTTGGTCCTGCCCCGCCGAGTGCTCTCAGCAGCTCTCCCTCCCCCACAGCTCCCTGGGAGTTTGGGACTCAGCTGTGCATTACATTCATTGGTTGTTATCTATAAGCTGCGGGAAGTGTAAACCCAGGAGGGTGCGAGCTCACGTGGCTGTGTGCCTGGAAGGGTGCCTCACATATGCGGTGCACACACCTCACACGTGCTGTACACGTGCCTCACGGTGCAGTGCATACGCCTCACGGTGTGGTGCACATGCCTCATGTGCTGTACACGTGCTTCATGGTGCAGTGCACACACCTCACACATGCTGTACACATGCCTCACAGTGCAGTCACACGCCTCACATGTGCAGTGCACATGCGTCACACGTGCTGTACACATGCCTCACTGTGCAGTCACATGCCTCACATGTGCTGTGTACACACCTCATGCATGCTGTGCACATGCTCTGCTGCTGAACTCCGCCCCCAGCTCTTTGTCTGTTTGCAGACTGGATGGTGGCTGTTGGATATATTGCAGACATCTTTTCCTATACTGGACCCTGCCTTTTCATTTTATGGTACCTTTTGATCAAATTCTTAATCTCAAAGATGAAAGGTGCAACCCAGTGACATTCAGTCCCCTCACAGTGCTGCCACCACGATCTAATCCCAAAAGATTTCATCACCCGAGAGGAAAGTTTGGGGTCCCCACCATCGTCCCCTCCTCCCACCTGCTGACCGTCACCCTCTAGCTTCCGTCTCGGGGCCTCTCATACAATCTGAGGCCATCCGTGCCTGACTTCCCTCACTAATGCACCGTAGGGTGGATCCGCGCCTGCCAGGTGTCTGTGCCCCACTCCCTCTGATGGCTGAGCAATGTCCCGTTCCGCGGACACCCTAGGTTTTACCTGTCCCTTCCTCAGCTGAAGGACATGGGGGCTCTCCCCACTTCCAGTCGTACTTTCTGTCTGATGCCTGTGTGTTTGTCAGCTCTGTGGTCAGAGGGGACTTGCAGACTGCAAGGTCATCTAGGGTAAGGTTTTTGCCCCTCGGAGATTTTCCACTCCATGGAGGAAGAGTGGCGGAGGGAGCAGGTTTGAATCTAGGAATTAGCTATACCTGGATGTGAGCCCTTGCTGGGTCACCTGGGTGCTGGGTGACCATGGGCTTCTCCCTGTGAAACTCGATCTTCTCGCATAAACGGCACTCCTTGTTGGTGGTGTGGAGGTGACACGCAGTCACGCACGAGAAGGGATGAGCACAGCATCCAGCCCGGAGGCCCGATGAGTGACGTGTGCAGTGTGGTGGCACTTGATCCATTCACATGGCCCCTAGGGATGACCTGTGTCTGTTCCTCGCACCCAGGGGATCCCACAGCCTCCCCCTCTCCCGAGCCTGGCAACCGCTGATCTGCTGTCTTTTTGCATGGATTTGCCTGTTCTGGACATTTCATAGAAATGGATTCCTGAAGCATTTGGTCTTTCATGATTAGTTTTCCTCTTAGCATCATGCTTTCCAGGTTCGTTTGAGTTGAGGCATGGATCAGTACTGTGTTCCTGGTGCAGTCATTGTGGGAAAAAGTTTGCCAGTTCCTCAGAAAGTTCAATATAGCCATACCATAGGAGGTGTGGTCAACATGTACGGTGGATATTTAAATTTAAAAAAATCACTACAATTAAAGGCACCTGGCCATTAATCACTCTGAAAATGCTCTCCTGTGCTTTGAACGCACTTTCCCATCATTCTGGTCACTTTCTGAAGCACTTCTGGATTTCTTCTTTTGTGAGTGTCTTTTTTTTTCTTACTTATTTTTTTATTTTAAACAAAAGGAAAGTAAGAAACCAAAGCAAAACAATTTCACAGTCAGCCAGTAAGAGAGTAACAATCATCAGCACATTGCATATTTTCATATTCACAGAAATTATTTAGGGTAAAAGATACAGACATGAAACATTATCCAAAAAATTACTAGCACAAAACCTTTGCCTCAATGAATCAGGAGAAACCAGCTATATGACTATCTTTTTTGTTATGATTGCTGTATTGTTTTCAAATAAACATTTCACATTAAAAATGAAATCTGAAGATGACCCTGAGAAAAATACTTTTCACTCAAAATTCTTTTTCTTTAACTGTCTTAACTAATTTTTTATATACATAGATTTTGTTTCAGTTCATGTGAGTGTCTTTATGAGGCATAGTAAAAAAAATATGGTGAATGTTGACTCCAAGTGCCACCCAGCAGAAAAGCAGATGATAAAAATACCAAGGTGTATTCTCATCTGTTATGCTCATCTACCAGACCTGGCACCATGCAACCTCTGGCTTTGCCCAAAGTCAAAATGACCACAAAAGGTAAAGGTTTTGAATTGATTCAGGACATTGAAGTAGCCCAAGGGTGTGACTAGGGAAAGGAAAGAGGACTTCAGAGACGCTTGAGCTTTGGCAACAGTGATGGGTAAGTATGTTCCAAGCAGGGGAGTACTTTGAAGGGGATTATTACTGTAATAATTTTTTTGGAAGTTTTTAAAACATTCACTGTATTTTTTTAATCATACTTCATTTGTCCCAGCAATACATATATGTGTGTGTGTGTGTATATGTATACACACACACATGTATATATATATAAAACACATATTAAAAGGAAACCTGTACCTGAAAGTCTGTAAGAGCTCTGTTCCCAGTAGCCAGCGTGTATGTGCCAGCAGCACAGATGGCCGTCACCAGGTGAATGGGTTGATGAAATGTGGCACATCCGTACTGGGCATGTTACCTTTATTACTATTATTATAGCTTGCTTAACTCCTACTGGTTTCTCAAGAGACCTTAGATGTTGTCACTCATCCAGAAATCCCATCCGAGTCGGGAGCCCTATCCTGTTTCTGACCACAGAGTCTGTCTTAGTCTCTGTCCCAAAGCTTCTTCCTTTCGTTACCTCCTTTGCTGGGGCCTTCCTAAGTCTGCGTCACGTCCCTGGAGTGGAAGAGGTCGCTCCAGAGGGAGACACAGCCCCACGCCAGGGAGATGAGCGTGCTGTAGTGAGGGGTGGTGCAGTGCTGAGAGTTCAGGGGTGTGTGGAGCGCCGGGTCTCCCTGTACTTGGGTGAGGAGTGGAGTGACACGGCGGGGGAGCTCTCCTCGAGGGCTGCCGATCTGAGATCCGGAGGTGGGGACAAGCTTCAGGAAGCTGCAGAGGCCCCTGGAGACTTGGAGAAGCCATGGGATGTGAGGAGACGCGGGGACACCGTGGGGGTTTGCCACTGGAAGCGTTTCGGCAGTTGGGTGGGGGTGCAGTGTGACCACAGGCAGGGCACTGCAGGGGCCATGGAACGATAAGGTGGCGTGGGCCGGGTGACAGCGCCAGCACAGGTGCCTGCAGGCATGGAAACATACCACTCTCTGCTCGCAGGCGGAAGCTTTTTTCTTTGAACAGTGTGTTGTGTGGCCCCAAACTCTCCAAAGTCATGAAGCAGCAAACTTGGTCGTCGCATAGGAACGTGGTTTGTCTGGTGTGATGCACATTTCAGATGTACCTGGACTGGTTCCCATGGGCAGGGACCCTGCAGCTGAGCACAGGAGACCCTCAGATCACTTCCTTTTGGTGCTCACATGCTTATAAAGCCCTTACTCGGCCCTTGGGGGCTCCGTCAAGGGCCCCAGAGGCAGCTCTACTGGTGTGGTTGATTTCCATTCTTATGGTGAAGTAGCCAAGATAGACATGACAATAATAAGCACAAAAGTCCAGAACTAACTGCAAGTTATGCTGAAGTCTATGGTGGGAAAATACAGTGACAGGAAGGCTAACGGTTCCCTGCGGAGGTTGGAACCATGAGGGATGAGTAGGAGTTCATCAGGGCAAAGGGGTGCCTCTGGAGAAGGCAGGGGTGGCAGCCCTGTGTGGGGGGGGAAGAGATCAATGAACCGGAGGCAGAGAAGAGACAGATACAGGGGACACGGGGTGAGGGGCAAGTGGGGCTAGAAAAGCTAAAGAAAGTGGAGGCCAGAAGCCTGGGTGAGGGATGGGGTTCTGTATTGTACCCCACTATGTTGTTAAGCAGAAGACAGATGTGAGACTGTTTGCTCGGGGACAGGAAGGGGAGGCCAGAGAGCTGTGTGGGTGAAGTGGAGTGCAGGGCTTAGATATGGAAGTAAAGACAGAGGATCAGGACCCGAAACCATTTCTGTCGCCCTCTTCTTGGGGGCACCCTGTCGTACTTTGCCACTGGAAACATTTCCAAAGGGTTTGTGCAGACCAGGGGTGATCAAACTGATGGAGTAAACAACTCAGCTCTGGGTTTTGTCAATAAAACTTTATTGATACACGCCCACGCCCACTGTACCTATCCCGGGCCCTGTGCTGCTCCCGTTGCTAACCTGCGTGGTGGCCACGGAGGCCATGTGACCTGCAGGGCCTCAGAATTTTTTTCCGCCTGTCCCTCTATAGATGTTTGCTGATCCCCGACAGATGCAGAGCGAATGCAGGACACATTTTCAAAACAGAAATCGTTTGGCTCATGGTCTTCCCAGTACGGGAATGATCTCATCCCCCTGCAGCAGACCTGCCTTTTCATTCACGTCTGCTCGTTCTTGTGCGCGCTTCAGAGGCTTCCCTCCCGCTTTGGTTTTAGAAAGTCGGGGTTGGAACAGTGACTAAGGGTCCCAGTGTGTCATTTCACGTTACGTCCTTGCTCTGCAATGCGCATTGTTTTCCTCCTCTCTGTAAAACATGAATTTTAGCAGGATACCTCTACAAGGCGTTTGTAACCCTTGCAAAAATAAAGGTGGCATTTTTCAGGAGGATCTTTATAAGAATTTGCTCTGCGCAGAGACAAAGCATCCTCCTACCCCAAATGACCAACAGGACACTGATACGGAGGAAGCCTCTTTTCCGCTCCTTCCCCCTGCCCGACCCCGCTGTCCCTCCGGACTCCACAGGGCGCTTCCAGACCCACTTGATTTACAGAGCAGAGCTGATTTTTACTTGGAGAACCGGCCATCTGCCCGCCAGGCACCAGCGACCATTGGCAAAATTATGGGTTGATACGAAACAGATGGGCTTTCTAGTCAGATGCGCTGTTTTTCTCCACAGTGCACATGGGCAAAAAATAAATAAATAAATAGATAGATGAAAAAGACTTCTTCAGTAACGTCTTGATTTTCCCCTGGTGTCGGAGGCATCCATGGTGCCCGTCCGTCTGGTCTTCATTTCCGCCTCAGTGCTGGGTGGGGGCTTGGGAAATATTGAGGCCCGACATAAGGTCTTAGAGAAACCTATTAATGTTGAAACGCAGATACTGAGGGGAAGACTTTCATTACCCCAAAATAAATAGTTACCACCACTTAATGAGAACACACTGAAACTGCTTCATCCTAGGCTTGTAACTCAAATTCCATCTGGCAGTTCTCGTGGGGTTATTGCTGCCTGGGTTGATCTGGGGTGCCTGACTGATCTGTTTAGGAAAAGCCAGCTTAGCCCCTGGCTAGGACTGCTGACTGCAGGACTTAAACAGAGCCTTTACTCCCCTAATGGAAAGTGGGGTTTTGCGTGGTCTGGCCCGCGGTGCCTGTCCTGCTGCTTACGGGCTGTGTGGCCTCAGACTTGATCACTGCTCACCTGCTCGGAAACGTCAGTTGCAAAATGTAAAGTGGGGCCGACAGCATAGCCCTGAATCCTCGAGCTGCGGGCCTGGGGTGAACACGCAGGACTCTGGTGGCCTCGCCCTGGGCTCATCGGCTGCTGACTGTTCAGGGCTGTTGATTCCGTGTGAAGCTCAGCCCCCTCCTCTCCCTGCGTCTCTGTGCCTGGCACCTCTGCTCGCCAGCCAGGGGAAGGACGGAGATGACAGCTGAGGTGGCCACGGGTCTGAACGGGGGCGGGGGGCTGCTTGGGAATTGCGGTCCCCCCACGAGGGCCGCAGGGCCCTGTAACCAGCGGCCCGCTTTCCATTCTACTTAGGTCCTGGTGTCCTAGGCTGCGTGTCTTTCGTTCATTCATTGATCCATTCGCTCCTGCGTTCGCGTAGCCTGTGCTCTAGGCCCCTTGGGTGGGCAGAGGGTCCTCTCTCCTCGCACTGTAAAGCGGCCTCGTTTGCCTCAAACGCGCTGCCGCAGGCTCTGATGGACCAGGTTGCAGACCTGTAAGGAGAGGTCTGTGGAGGACCCGAGGGGGGCGCCATTGCTTTCCTAGGTGTTTGCGCCCTTCCCTGGGCTCTACGCCCCCACCCCAGCAGCCGGTCTGTCCCTTCCTGCACCCCAGCAGAGGGACCCGTGCGGCCTGAGTATCACATCCCATCCCGGGCAGCGGGCAGGGGTGGGCCTTTCGGTTCCTAGGATCGGCATGCGTGAAATCCTGGTTTGAGAATTTGCCAGGAGTCCTACATCAGGGAAACCTGAAAGCCATTTTTAAAATTTGGATTTGGAGGTGCAGGCCCATGCTGGGGGTTGTTCTATTAAAACACGCAGCCTTTATCTTGAGGCTGGCTGCTGGGCCGCCTGTCTTGCTGCCTGGCCCCAGGGGCTGGGGCTTTTGCGCCTGCTCACGTCCCAGGATTTGTTAGCAGCCGCTTTCATGGTTTGCCCTCTCCAGCCCTCTCCTCCCCTGTCCTCCTCTCCGGCAGCAGCGTCTCGTCTGACCCTGGTGGCCCGACTACTGTCCCTTTGATCCCACTCCGTCCCTTCCCGCTTGTGACCTGGAGAGTTGTTTCACTTTGGTGCGTGTGCTTTTCTCCTCTATTGATGAGTGACAAAAATAGGCCCGCCTCCCGGGGTCCTGCTAGGGAAGACGCTGACTCGTGTCCCTGCGAGGACGCGGCCTGTCACAGTGCAGGTGCTCACGGATGCTGCTGCTCCTGAGGGCCACGATGACACAAGTCCCGTTTCCTTGGCTCTCCCCTGAGGATGGCATCCCCTCCGGCCTGGGCTCTCAGCTCTGTGCCCCCAGGGCCTGTTGTCTCCAGCAAGATTCGTTTCTCTGTAGTCTTACTGTGAGGCCCCAAGACACACATCCTTCTTGACCCGGCCCTGCCCACCTCCCCAAACTCAGCTTTGTCTCTTATTCCATACATCATCAACTCCAACTTACAGCTTCTCACGTTCTGGCGCACAGACCCATGTCAGGAAATTGGGAGCACTAAGGACTACCCAGCTGGTTTGTCATTTAACAATAGGTAATTGTCTTAGTTACTTTTCGCTCGTTGCCGAGACAAAATACCTGACGCCCAAAGTTAGGGAAGGAAAGGTTTATTCTTACAGTTTCTCAGGAGTTTCAGTCCATAAAGTGGGCTCCAAGGCAGCATGGGATGACGGGGCTACAGTTCATGGCGGCTGCAAGCTGCAAGCCGAAATCCGCGCTGGCGAGAGAGAGGGCGGAAGCCGGGAAGCAAGCAAGAGGAAGACCCGCCTTCCCTTATACTGTATCTCAGCTCCACCCCTGGGCGGGTGTAGCAGTCACGACATTAATCCTGGCACCATTAATCCTGGCGCTAGACAACAAACTGATCACAAGTGTCAGACTCAGCCCCATCAAAAGTATGAGGACTTGGGGGTACATAGCATATCCTATACAGTAATCAATGAAGTTTTTGTATTTCGGGATTATATCCTTCCAGTTATTTTCATCAGTACTGATGACAATAGGTGGTGTTTTGTGTCTGCGCATTTGTGTGTGTGTGGCAGTCATTAACTGGCACAGTGGAAGCTGGCCTCTCTGCATGGGTCCTAATTTTATACATAAAAATTTCACTGGGCTTTGAACCTCAGTGGCTGGCTTCACCCTTCCACCCCCGAACACTGCATCCTGCCGTGCTGTGGTGAATTCGCACCTTTCATCCAACTCCGACTCGGATTCGAGTGCCCAGCTCAGATACCACTCCTCCCTCCCACATCCCTTCCAGGCAGGAAGCGCTGTCCCCCTGC